>JAWPHD010011548.1:15000-55000 GCA_037043455.1 Cyrtodaria siliqua
TCTGGCCTGTCTGGGTCTCTGTCTGGTCTCTGTCTGGCACTCTGTCTGGCCTGTATGTCTGTCTGTCTGTCTGTCTGTCTGTCTGTCTGTCTGACTGTCTGTCTGGCTGTCTGTCTGTCTGTCTGTCTGTCTGGCCTGTCTGTCTGTCTGGCCTGTCTGGGTCTCTGTCTGGCCCTCTGTCTGAATGTCTGTCTGACTGTCTGTCTGACTGTCTGACTGTCTGTTTGTCTGTCTGTCTGTCTTGTCTCTCTGTCTGTCTGTCTGGCCTGTCTGGGTCTCTGTCTGGCCTGTCTGGCTCTCTGTCTGGCCCTCTGTCTGACTGTCTGTCTGTCTGTCTTGTCTGTCTGTCTGTCTGTCTGTCTGTCTGTCTGTCTGTCTGTCTGTTTGTCTGTCTGTTTGTCTGTCTGGCCTGTCTGGGTCTCTGTCTGGCTCTCTGCCTGGCCTGTCTGGGTCTCTGTCTGCCTGTCTGTCTAGTCTGTCTGTCTGTCTGTCTGTCTGTCTGTCTGTCTGTCTGTCTGTCTGTCTGTCTGGCCTGTCTGTCTGTCTGGGTCTCTGTCTGGCCTGTCTGGCTCTCTGTCTGGCCCTCCGTCTTGCCCTCTGTAAACACTAAAGTCACACTTTTCCCATATCTACATGTAGATATGGGAAAAGTGTGACTTTAGTGTTTACATGGGTCGTTTGTAATTGCTTATTGTGGTTTAGTTCTAGCATTGCCCATGAAAAAAATAAAATGAAATGATGTAAAAATGATTGAATTGGTATTTCCTTTTTATTTTATTGAAAAACATTCAACCCATCGATATATATAACCCAAAACGTGAGCGGTGTAGTTAGCAGTTTTGAGAAGTGTATAACCAGATACCTCTTCCCTTTTGTTTGGACACTCTCTGGCATAGTTTCCTTTCTCTTGACAGTTGTAACAAGTAATTCTGCTATTATCTCTTTTGGATACTTGATTTCTTGATGAAATTGTATTTTGTTTATTCTGTTGATTAGCCTGTGTTAGCTCTTCTATCTTTTCTAACAGCTGTTTGAGTAACTTGTTACTCTCAGTTTCTGCACATTGTGGGGTCTCCGTTTCTTTCTGCTTAATGGGCGTCTCTTTGTCAGGTAGTTTTGATTTTTGACGTACTATGTCCTTTAGCGGTACTCTACATGCATATTCAAGCTCCTCTGTCTCACTATCGTCTTCACTACTACAATGCTCGTCCATCTTTGTCCTTCGCGCATACTTCTTCGCTTTCTTCTCTGCGTAAACGTCTGGAGAACTGCGCCTCCTTGTCTGAATAAAGTTCACTACATGGTAGACTGCATCATCTATATTGTCAGGTTCTTTGTGATACTCAACCTCGAACCTTGCTTCGTCGTCTCGAAGACCATCCAGAAACTTTTTCACTAGATCTTCCTGTCTTGTGTCATTGTCTCTCTCCTGGTGTGCCCTATCGTATAATCGTTTTAAGTCGGCCGCAAATTCTTCAGCCTTTTCACCAATCTTCTGGACTCTTCGGGAGAATTTTGCTGCGAAAGTCTTTGATGTTTCTACCTTCCTGTAACGACTGTTTAGCTCCTCAACTAGTGCTGGATATCTCGACAATACTGGTTTTGGAAGTTGAGTGAAAACAAACTCTCCTGCTTCACCTTGGATCTGTGGTAAAAGCTGATCTAACATGGTTTCCTCATCCCAGTGTTGTCTAGCTGCGATTGCCTCAAACCTGTTGATCCATACTTTCCAACTATCTTTTCCGTTGAATGCTGGCAGCTTCACATGATGACCATTGAATTGTCTATTTGTTGAATTTTGACTTCTGTCCAAATTTGTATAATTTCTATGTTGTTGATAATTTCCAGAAAAATGAGGGTGCTGTTGATGATGGGGTCCTGCTTCTGGATACCGGTTATTGTAGGTGTACATGGAGTTTCTATTTCCTGTTGATCTAGGATAAGAATCGGTCATCTCGACAGGGCTGTAGGCATATTCTTGCACAGTGTCATTAAATTCAACTCTATTTTTGGGACTGACGAGTCATTGATGTGGAGTTAATATTATTGTTGTCCCTATTACGGGATAAACCAGTCGCTGTGTCGCTTCCACTAAAAGGCCTGTATTGTATGTTGTTCTCATAATCAGTTTGTCGCGTTTCATCTTGTGACCTGTGTTGTTTATGATTGCTCGAGCCCTCACCGAAGTGGTTGTACTCATTTCTTGTTTTTGATCGTGTACTGCTTGGAGTAGGATTTGTAGATGCTGTCACAGAGTGGGAATCATCACCTGACTGCTGGCTGTCTGCATTTAGGCTAAGATTGGTACTAGGTACCATGTTGCTCTTTAAATCCTGTAAAGCTGAAACTACATGACTCAGTATATTAACAATTTGATATTGTTGACTAACACCCGGTAAACCCATACTATCTATGCTATCATGCTGAAGTGAAATACTAGGTCTACTACTAAGACTATGAGGACCTGATTCTATGCGAATGTCTGCTTCATCATCAAAAATGTAATCTCTTTGGTGATGACTGTCGTCCTTATGATTAGTCAGTTGCTGCTCATGGTAACCTCTCAGTGCTGACTCTGTATCCTCGATGGTTTGGTTGACTTCGCATGTTGTATCATCTCGGTTGGTCATTGTTGCTGAAGGATTGTTGATGGTCTGTGTAGAGAAAACAACCTCGTGGTCATTACTGGCCACTGACATATCGTCATAATCGTCGCTTGTTGACTGTTTGTCGCTCTGCTGTCTTCTGCGAGGCATATTGTTGCAAAAATAACGTTCAAGTTCGTATCTCTAGATCTGCTGATTTAAACAGATCTCACCGCTCTGCCGCCAATAATGTTACGTGCTGGTAGCGTTTAACGTTTAAATGAAATGGACTCCGAGGAAAATAAACTTATATGGACATCCTATTGATTATCTAACTATTGAAAACTAAGGGGTAAACAACAAAGTATAAAATCAGAAGTAAGTTTACCTCTCTTTATTTATATCTTAGTAGGAAAACATATAACGTAGAATTATCAGTAATATATAACAAATAACAACTTTCCTTAATAAATAATAATACTCTCTTTGACTAAAAATACACTTTAAGTACTTAATCCCTAGCAATATGCTGATAAATATTATAATCTCTATATTAAATATTTATATCAATTCAAAACCTTCTAAAAGTAAATCGTTTTAAATTCTAAATTTACTATTGAATCTATTTATTAAAGTTACTATAATCGAATTTTAAATGCAAAAATAAAGTCTAAGTTCAACCTAACACACAATGTGTTACCTTTAGAAGAAAATTCGGAGTCCTAGATCTGCAGGCGATCTAGCTATTTATACTGCACAAATAAAACTGTGCGGCGCACAAGTGCGCAAATGTGCACTGTGCACTAACAACGCTAAAACGCGCAACGTCAAATGTGCGCTTTTCCTGTGCGCTAAACGCACATACAAATAAGTGCGGTTTGATACTCGCCTATTTCAAACATGAATTAAAACACTTTTATGAATTAAAGTAGCGTAAGTAAAGTTTCATACACATAGAATAATGATTAAATAACCTGACTCTTACATTTAAAACAAATATTCTCCTTGGAATAAGATAGTTTCTTGAATCAAAAGATCGAATTGACAGATTTGAATTCGCCGCACAAATAGTTGCTATGGTAAACAATCCCATCATGCAACGTAATTCCGGATACAATATGGTTGCCGGAAGGATTCATATGTAAATGTAAACAACACGCGATAAGAATAAACAGCTAGAATTTGGCTGAATACACTCGTTACAAAAAGGCAACTTTATAGATTCTAGTCTAGATGATAAATTAGACTGAAAGCGTAATCATTATGTTAATAAATTACAAATATCAATCAAAAAGATCGATCTAACCTCAAATCGTGAAAACGAAAGTAGAATGCAAAATAGCGAGGCACTACAATATTGACCGATAGCTGTTGATACTGCCCCTATGGACGGTACTAAAACTAGCTGTTGATATGGCCACAGAGGACAGTACTAACGCTAGCTGTTGATATTGCCCCTTAGAATAGTACTATCGCTAGATTTAGATAATATTCCTATGGATGTTTAAACGCTGGCTGTTGATATTCCCATGAGGTCAGTTCTTACGTCAGCTGTTGATATTGCCCATGAGGACAGTACTAATGCTAGCTGATGATATTGGCCCTGAGGACACTACTTACGCCAGCTGTTGATATTGCCCATTAGGACAGTACTAACGACAGCTGTTGATATTGGCCCTGAGGACACTACTTACGCCAGCTGTTGATATTGCCCCTAAGGACAGTACTAACGTTGGCTGTTGATATGGCCCCTGATGACAGTGTTATCGCTGGCTATTGATATGACCCCTGAGGACTGTACTATCGCTAGCTGTTGATATTGCCCCTTAGGACAGTACTAAAACTAGCAGTTGATATGGCCCCAGAGGACAGTACTAACGCCAGCTGTTGATATTGCCCCTAAGCATAGTACTATCGCTTGATGTCGATAATATACCTATGGATGTTTAAACGCTGGCTGTTGATATTTTCCCAGAGGTCAGTTCTTATGCTAGCTGTTGATATTGCCCCTGAGGACAGTACTAACTCTAGCTGTTGATATGGCCCCTGATAGACATCTAGATATTGTGTAGTTATCTAGATAAACCGTTAAACATATCTAGATAGTTATGTAGCTACCTAGTGACAAAAATAAAATACCACCATTCTGGTGATGCTTAAATAACTCGTGTATTTATAAAGCACAAATACAATTATTCACTTGTGTACGTAATACGGATAGTGAGTACATGCACCGCACTTGGACCACATGTGTCCCTAATATGTTTTTTTCCAATGAATTAGACACGTGTCCTTAATTCGACCGAATTACATTATGCGGTCCGAGTATTAACTTTCATACCCATCGAACCCCGTCTCCAAGAAGTGAAAGCGGGGTTGGCTGGGGTATAAAATAAAACCTTAATTTTGGCTTTAAAAAAGTGTATATTGTAAAATTAAAACATTTAATAGGTAATTGTAAACAGGTTATTGCGTTATTTCAGTAAAACATGTTTTTAAACGTGTTTTATTGTCAAAAATATCCGTTATAAAATCCTGCTAATATAAGCTTTCCCATCGCTTAATGGTATTAAGGCGGGACCACGTAATGAGGGACACGTGTGCGTAATTCGGTCTGGCTCAAATACGGTTCCACAGACCACTTTGTATAGCACTGATCATGGGAGGTATATTACCTTTGATTTTCAATATATGTTTGCATATATAGGCCTTGAGCCAGGACCCAAAATTTTCGATATTGTTACTCAAGGGACAAATTCTACCATCACTTTTTGAAAAGAGCAATGTATATAGATCAAATTTTTTTATGATAGCAATCTTGAACAGGTAGCTTATATAAAAAAATCGAACATTAATAGGTTATCATTGTAGCGCTTTCATATAAGTTTTTGATGTTCATTTTTGAATGTCATGCTTGTGTGAATAATTATTGATGTACTTTTTAAAGATGTGCTTAAGTTTACAATTCATTGAGTTACATAAAGCGTAAATAAGTTCTTTTTTAGCACTGAATTCAGTTTAAAATCTCTATTTTGCTTCAAATTAGAAGTCAATTTACCCCACCCACTATTGACACATTTTTATGCATTTAGTTTAGTTAATATATTTTACAATATATGTGTAAACTTGTAAGAATCAGTACTTTACAACCTTTCTACATGATTTAAATAATATAATATGAATAAGGGATTGTTATGATATATTGATGAAATGAAGTACTAAGCAATGTTCATGGCATTGCACATATGTGTGCAGTAAGCCTGATAAGTTGAGACATATGCCAAACTGGAAGTATAAGCCTTCCTCAAAGTAACTGCAACATAAATAGTATTAACATGTTCTGATACACACATATATATTCACAGACGACACATAGTCCAAAGATTTCTAGATAAAGGAAATGTGCGGTTTAACGTGTTTTTTTTTAACAAAAGTCTTTTTTAGGTGTATGCGTCATGGCAATACTTATTATGATTACACATTTGGATTATGTATGACACTTAAATACATGAATTAAACATTGCATATTGCAACGCAAAATCTTAAAAGTTATTTTAATACTTTTTAATTACAATTTATGCATATTTTAAGGATTTTTACACCTGAATTACCCCACCCATATACAACACAATGAAGAATTCTGCATATGACACGTAAAAATAGTAATATATGCATTTGCACGAACCATTTTTGTGTTACTGAAAAAAGAATAGACGAAGATGAATTGATTTGAATTGGGGTTTTACGGCGCACCAACACAAACATGTTATATGGCGCCAACAGGAATGAACATTCGACCCGGCTCACTCTTCATTAACATCTAGATAAAAATTTGCACAATGTGCCCAGAACCTTCTTGCCTGCAGAACTTCAGAGTTGCTGCAAATTCTCTAGTAAACACTCCATTTTTCGCTGGAGCCACGATCAATGCCACCACTGAAGTAGCACCTGAAGCAATACAGGTTTCATGATGAAAATAATGAACAAAAATGACAAAATTAACATGAATTCGGGGAAATTTTACCCATATGCTTGGATATATTATTGCCCGGGAACCACATGGCGTCGACGAAGAAATATCTTTAGGCTGATACCCAGATTACTGTACTAACTACTTACCATGGCAACTATTTGTTAGTATTGGTGCAGTTGTTACAATATCACCTGCTTAGGATATGTATCTAAACATAGGTTATGATGTTCTCCGTACTTGATTTAGAGTATGGAATTAACCTAGGATAGTAAGCATTAATCCTACTTTTGCGCATGCAAGTGCAAGTGGAATGATTATTACCTAAAACTGACGGTGTATTGCCAATGAAGAGAGAGAAGGAGTGTGTGTGGGGGCGGGGGTGGGGGTGGGGGGTGGGGTGGGGTGGATATATTATATAGGCATTTAGGAACCTGCCCTACTGACGAATAGACACCTATGTTTCTTTAACATGATGAGAGAAAAAAACAAGCGATACACGGGATCGCCTGGTTTACTTCCCAATCCGAGAACACACCGACAAAATTCACTAGCTCCGGTGAGGCTTGAACCAGGGTCCTCTGAATTTAAAGTCCCCCGTGCTATCCATTGCATCAACAGGCTGTATGCGATCAAGCAGGAAGTACATACAACTAACATGTTAATCCTTCATAAAGGTTATATCCAAGAAGCTGGGTTCACAACGGTCTCTCTTATCTAGCAAGTTAGCACCAAGTTCATGTATGTCGAGTTGCAATATGCCTGCAAGCCTTATATATGCCCAGCTCACTGCTGTTTTGATAAATTAATGCCTTGGGATAAAACAGGACAATTAAGAATACTCAGTACATATTATCTGATTTAAATAGTATAACCTAATGTGACAATATAACATACATATAAGATATAAAAACAAATTAAACGCTTCCAGATAAGAATCGGTACCCAGTGCATCGAGATAGATTACATTTAGTGATCACGGTTAGTTTACTGATGTTTACTCTAAAAGCTATATCCGACATACAGGTGCTACTGCAGTTAAAGTAGCTATCCCGCCAAAAACAGCCACATTTTACAACATATGTACATCGTTTCTAAACCTGCTGACCACCAGGTATATATATATAACTTACATCGTTTGAGAATCAAAACTCTATAGATACAATATAAAAAGCTTTAACCAGCCAGACAATAAAAACAAAATTTTACACTTATTCAATTACGGATATTACAAAAACCCATGAATAAACATATACTTTTAAGTGACACATATGCATTATTATATGAGATGAATACCTGGATAGAGTTTTGATAAACTGTTTTTGTAGTGTAATTTTTTCGTAATTTGGCGGGTTATTTTAAAATGTGTATAACAAACACCTAAAAATCGCCAGTTAAACCGTAAAACGCCTTTTCTTTTTCTTTCTGTTTTTTTTTGCAACTTGTCGAAAATGCAGTGGTCTACTTTGTGATTTTAGTTCGTGGATTTATTCAATATGCGATTTGTAAACATGGTTAAGTCTTCATAATGGAATACCTTATCAAAAGTCACATTCTCTATATATTTAAGTTCGCTTAGGGACATTATTGACAGATGTCGTCTGTGTTGTCCATAGGGGCCTTATTGACAGATGCCGTCTGTATTGTCTATAGGTAGCTTATTGAAAGATGCCGTATGTATCGTCCATAGGAACCTTAATGTCAGATGCCGTCTGTATGGTCTATAGGGACCTTATTGACAGAATGCGTCTGTATTGTCTATAGGTGCATTATCGACAGATGCCGTTTGTACTGTTTATAGGGACCTTATTGACAAATGCCGACTGTATTGTCTGTAGGGACATTATTGACAGGTGCCGTGTGTATTGTTTGTATGGACCTTATTGACAAATGACGTCTGTATTGTCAATAGAAATTTTATTGACAGATGCTGTATGTACTGTCTATAAGGACCTTATTGACAGATGAAGCCTGTATTGTCTGTAGGGACCTTATTGACAGATGCCGCCTATATTGTCTATAGGGACCTTATTGACAGATGCCATCTGTATTGTTATAGGGACCTTATTAACATATGCCGTCTGTATTGTCTATAGGGACCTTATTGACAGATGTCGTCTGTGTTGTCAATGGGGGCCTTATTGACAGATGCCGCCTATATTGCCGATAGGGGCATTAATGACAGATGCCGTATTTATTGTCTATAGGGACCTTATTGACAGATGTCGCCTATATTGTCTATAGGGACCTTATTGACAGATGCCGTCTGTATTGTCTATAGGGAGCTTATTGAAAGATGCCGTATGTATTATCTGTAGCGGCATTATTGACAGATGCCGTCTGTACTGTTTATAGGGACCTTATTGACAGATGGCGTAAGTATTGTCTACAGGGACCTTATTGACAGATACCGTCTGTATTGTCCATAGGGACCTTATTGACAGATGTCGTCTGTATTGTCTATAGGGGCCTTATTGACAGATGCCGCTATAATGTCTATAGGGACCTTATTGACAGATGCCGTCTGTATGTCTATAGGAAGCTTATTGAAAGATGCCATATGTATGTTCTGTAGCGGCATTATTGACAGATGCCGTCTGTACTGTTTATAGGGACCTTATTGACAGATGACGACTGTATTGTCTGTAGGGACATTATTGACAGATGCCGTGTGTATTGTTTGTATGGACCTTATTGACAAATGACGTCTGTATTGTCAATAGAAACTTTATTGACAGATGCTGTATGTACTTATAAGGACCTTATTGACAGATGAAGCCTGTATTGTCTGTAGGGACCTTATTGACAGATGCCGCCTATATTGTCTATAGGGACCTTATTGACAGATGCCATCTGTATTGTTATAGGGACCTTATTAACATATGCCGTCTGTATTGTCTATAGGGACCTTATTGACAGATGTCGTCTGTGTTGTCAATAGGGGCCTTATTGACAGATGCCGCCTATATTGCCGATAGGGGCATTAATGACAGATGCCGTATGTATTGTCTATAGGGACCTTATTGACAGATGTCGCCTATATTGTCTATAGGGACCTTATTGACAGATGCCGTCTGTATTGTCTATAGGGAGCTTATTGAAAGATGCCGTATGTATTATCTGTAGCGGCATTATTGACAGATGCCGTCTGTACTGTTTATAGGGACCTTATTGACAGATGGCGTAAGTATTGTCTACAGGGACCTTATTGACAGATACCGTCTGTATTGTCCATAGGGACCTTATTGACAGATGTCGTCTGTGTTGTCCATAGGGGCCTTATTGACAGATGCCGCCTATATTGTCTATAGGGACCTTATTGACAGATGCCGTCTGTATGTCTATAGGAAGCTTATTGAAAGATGCCATATGTATGTTCTGTAGCGGCATTATTGACAGATGCCGTCTGTACTGTTTATAGGGACCTTAGTGACAGATGGCGTAAGTTTTGTCTATAGGGACCTTATTGACAGATGCCGTCTATATTGTCCACAGGGACCTTATTGACAGATGTTGTCTGTATTGTCTATAGGAACCTTATTGACAGATGCCATCTGTATTGTCTATAAAGACCTTATTAAATGATGCCGTCTGTATTGCCCATAGGGACCTTATTGACAGATGCCATCTGTATTGTTATAGGGACCTTATTAACATATGGCGTCTGTATTGTCTATAGGGACCTTATTGACAGATGTCGTCTGTGTTGTCAATAGGGGCCTTATTGACAGATGCCGCCTATATTGCCGATAGGGGCATTAATGACAGATGCCGTATTTATTGTCTATAGGGACCTTATTGACAGATGTCGCCTATATTGTCTATAGGGACCTTATTGACAGATGCCGTCTGTAATGTCTATAGGGAGCTTATTGAAAGATGCCGTATGTATTATCTGTAGCGGCATTATTGACAGATGCCGTCTGTACTGTTTATAGGGACCTTATTGACAGATGGCGTAAGTATTGTCTACAGGGACCTTATTGACAGATACCGTCTGTATTGTCCATAGGGACCTTATTGACAGATGTCGTCTGTGTTGTCCAAAGGGGCCTTATTGACAGATGCCGCCTATATTGTCTATAGGGACCTTATTGACAGATGCCGTCTGTATGTCTATAGGAAGCTTATTGAAAGATGCCATATGTATGTTCTGTAGCGGCATTATTGACAGATGCCGTCTGTACTGTTTATAGGGACCTTAGTGACAGATAGCGTAAGTTTTGTCTATAGGGACCTTATTGACAGATGCCGTCTATATTGTCCACAGGGACCTTATTGACAGATGTTGTCTGTATTGTCTATAGGAACCTTATTGACAGATGCCATCTGTATTGTCTATAAAGACCTTATTGAATGATGCCGTCTGTATTGCTCATAGGGACCTTATTGACAGATGCCATCTGTATTGTTATAGGGACCTTATTAACATATGCCGTCTGTATTGTCTATAGGGACCTTATTGACAGATGTCGTCTGTGTTGTCAATAGGGGCCTTATTGACAGATGCCGCCTATATTGCCGATAGGGGCATTAATGACAGATGCCGTATTTATTGTCTATAGGGACCTTATTGACAGATGTCGCCTATATTGTCTATAGGGACCTTATTGACAGATGCCGTCTGTATTGTCTATAGGGAGCTTATTGAAAGATGCCGTATGTATTATCTGTAGCGGCATTATTGACAGATGCCGTCTGTACTGTTTATAGGGACCTTATTGACAGATGGCGTAAGTATTGTCTACAGGGACCTTATTGACAGATACCGTCTGTATTGTCCATAGGGACCTTATTGACAGATGTCGTCTGTGTTGTCCATAGGGGCCTTATTGACAGATGCCGCCTATATTGTCTATAGGGACCTTATTGACAGATGCCGTCTGTATGTCTATAGGAAGCTTATTGAAAGATGCCATATGTATGTTCTGTAGCGGCATTATTGACAGATGCCGTCTGTACTGTTTATAGGGACCTTAGTGACAGATGGCGTAAGTTTTGTCTATAGGGACCTTATTGACAGATGCCGTCTGTATTGTCCACAGGGACCTGATTGACAGATGTTGTCTGTATTGTCTATAGGAACCTTATTGACAGATGCCATCTGTATTGTCTATAAAGACCTTATTGAAAGATGCCGTCTGTATTGCCCATAGGGGCATTATTGACAGATGCCGTCTGTACTGTTTATAGGGACCTTATTGACAGATGTTGTCTGTATTGTCTATAGGAACCTTATTGACAGATGCCATCTGTATTGTCTATAAAGACCTTATTGAAAGATGCCGTCTGTATTGCCCATAGGGGCATTATTGACAGATGCCGTCTGTACTGTTTATAGGAACCTTATTGACAGATGCCATCTGTATTGTCTATAAAGACCTTATTGAAAGGTGCCGTCTGTATTGCCCATAGGGGCATTATTGACAGATGCCGTCTCTGTTGTACATAGTTCCATTTCATCAAGATACATACGCGTTACATACTTTTACAAACATATCTAACTTACATGTTTTCTTTGATATTTTTATAAACAAAATTTTGTTATCGATCTTTTTGTTTAATTCCGCAGTACATATATTGTACTTGACGAGATGAAAGTACAATACTCTACTGGCCGTTCATGAAACTTCATACACATCATCATCTTACCCGAGGAATGTCCTGACACTTGTCCAATATCTCTGACATTCATATCGACGGAGTTATGCTTCTTTTCATCAACTTTAAATTGCACTTATGGTCATGAAACTATATACAGTTTTTCCGTATCACTTATTAAATGCCGACTTATGCCTCTTTTCACAACACGTGAACAAATAATGTTTGATCCATATTCTAAAAAAGATTTCATCCTTTGTCTTGAAACCTTATAGTAGAATGTCCTTGCTGAAATAAGCACACGACAGTCGACTCAGGTGTTTTGTGGAACATCATTCTAGTGATTTATAGCTACACAACCCTTATTTAAGTTGCAGTTCTTCATTGCTGTGAATTACGCTTTGGCTTTATAGAAAACCATGTTTCAGCTGAGTGAATCAGTATTGATCTGACGTCTTTCTATGACATTTGCTATTTGTCTGTCTGTCTGTCTGTCTGTTCTTGTGTTTCATGTCAATAACTATTCATCAATTTTTCAATTACTACACATCAGTATTACATGTGCACCAGTTCTTAAACGGAAGTCAAACGTGTCCTTTATTTCTCAGGAATAGTATTACAATTTAATGGTCGAAACAAGAAAGCAGTTAGGAACCTATTACGTTTAGTTTTTAACAGAAACAACTGATGTTGTATACACATGTACGTATTGCTAGGTTCTTCAAAATAAGGGTATATATGGTTTCACTGCTAATTTCAATGAAATGTTTATATTAGTGTCAAGATAACAAATACAGTATATAGAGCAGTTGGCTTGCAAACATGTCTACATTGCCTACCTCATCCGCCGAAGGTTTGACACTTGAAGATGATAGAGTAACACCCAATGAATATTTCTAGCCATGTTGTAGTCATAAATTGTGGTAGCACTATAAAGTTATTCAAGATTGTGTCCAAGAGAGACGCCAAAATGCGATATACAGTTATAATAATTGTTTTGTAGCATAGCACTCGTACCAATATTTCTGGGATGTTAGTCTAACATGACAGACTGTCAAACCTTCTACAGTACTCTGTTTGCATGTTTAAAATATACCAAGAGAAAACAAAGACACGAAAAAGCTAAAGTTTGACGTTTGACCCTTGACTGTGACCTTGACCTTACCGTTTATTACAAAATGTTGGTGAGAAATTTTTTATATATAAGGTACACAAACTCGCGAATTTATATAATAATATCTTTATAGGTGCACATGTTATGCAACAAAGCAATTATTATGATAATATCCCATTTTGGCGGCCATTGGATACCATATTGGATAACTGTTTAGTGCTACCACAATTCCTGATTACAACATGGTTAGAAATATTCCTCGTATGTTACTCTAACATGATCAAGTATCAAACCTTCGACAGATCTATGTTTGTATGTTTAAAACAAACTAAGAAGACACGGAAACCCCCAAAAAGCTCAAATTTGACATTTGACCCTTGATTGTGACCTTGAACTTTGCCATTCATTACTTAATTTAGTGTCAGACAAATTGTCTATCTAAGATACACATACCTGTAAATGTATATAATAATAACTGTATATCACATTTTGGTGGCCATCTTGGACGCCAGCTTGAATAATTTTTTAGGGCTACCACAATGACTACAACAGATCTCAGAAAATGCCCAAGACATCCAACTAAAGGAATATAAGTTCAAACCGTCTACGGATGGGGTAGGCTACATTTTCTAGGTCTCTTTCGGACTAACAAATCGATAAGCAAATCATGTTTAGCACGTTACTAAATGGCTCATCTACATAATTTATAGTTTTGCCTTGAAGAAGAGTTTCAAACACCTTTTGGTATATACTCCATGGCCTCTCCAATTCGCGATCGCGCTGACATCCATATTGTCCGTGTAGACGCCTGATACGATTATGGTTTATAATATGCTCGTAGCAGTGTAGACAAACTTATGTTTCGATGATTTCATCTTCTCGTCATACACAGCATCGAAGTGTTCATTCTGCGCTACAGTGAACAAATTCTTCCAGTCTCCGATGACTCCTGAAATATAGTCAGGGGTCACTATTTTCCGGGCGAGAATTTCTCATGGTATCTGATGAGAGTTCCAAATAAATCTTCCGGAGACTAATGTCAAAAAAAGACATGAATTTCAGGTTTTCTCAAGCAAACTGCACAAACAACCACTTATTTTTTAGTATAAACTGAGTGTAGCAGTGATCACAGAACCAGCAACTTGGTCATTTAAAGGGAATGTTGCCACACAGCCAAACAAGTTTATTCCACATATATCGTTATCTACATGTTTAGAGACAGGCGGAAGTTACGAATGTCAGATGTTTCTATGTGTTTGTTAAGGACCTGACGACATGATGACAGGTTTGACTACATGTCTAACTACAGGTTTGACTATCTGAGTCTAGTTTTGAGAGTTGTGCTAGAAAGAACAACAATGCATTGGAAACACGTTAACTTGTCATGACAGACAATATAAAAGAATGAATATATTTACCTTTTCTGAATATCGTGAAGTCACCTTTATACGAAGCTTCTTTAAATTCGGCAGAAGGTACTTTATCTTTTTGCATATTCTTGATGTTACACTTTTGTGAAACTGCTTCAAACAAACCATCTTTATTCTCAATACCAAGAAATTTGCCAAGACGTATAATTTCTTCCAAGTTGTTCTGTATAAAATACATGCAGGTCATGAAGTGCATAGGAATTATACTTTTCAAGCAGGTACGTAGTATGCAACAGATCGCCAAACGTAAAGCTGAAACTATATAAAAAAGTAAGACTGAAACTATATACTAAAGTAAAGCTACAACTGTATATAAAAAAGGTAAATTTGAAACTATAGACAAATGTAAAGCTGAAACGGTCCACAAATGTAAAGCTGAAACTATATAGGTTCAGTGTGTATAAGAGATCACCTCTCTTGGCAAACAGCCATCAGATGTAGAGAAGATTCACCATACTTGACGTTTAGCCTCAAATTCCTTCTAAAAAAGATCCCAGACTGTTGTTCGTGAAGGTCAACATTAAAGCAAAGCACCAGTCACAGGAGTACCCGAGAGAACTGTACTGGACTATATACTAGTTATAATATGCATCATATTATGAAAAAGGCGAATCATTAAACAATGTATCTGGGAATAATAATGGAGATAACATAGCTCTGAAAGCATTGAGTGTACTCTTAAATAATTGTAAAGGATAAGATGGAAAACAAAAAGTGCTATTTGACTCTTTCGTTTGCTCAATTTTGAAATATTTTTGGGAATTAGGGAATATCGAAAGATTACATCTATAATTGTGTAAGCACGTTTTTAAGACTAATGCATGTCACCAGTGTATGGTGAATTATGTAGATATACTTTATTCATTACAAGCTATGTAAGAATACTTACATATTGGTACATAATAAGGAAAACAGATAACATAGTATTTAAACGCGTGTACCTATCATCATTATGTGGTTGTAAGAAAGGGTTGTACAAGTTGGTATCGAACAAAGCGTTGTACAATTTGATATCGAACATAGAAAGACGTGAAATGAATTTGGCTTACACACGTCTGTGTCGATCCAACAGCGACTTACGTTATTAACATATTTATACAAAGAGCTGGTGTTTATCTCATACAATGTTTTTCTGTGGATGAGCAATCAATGGGTGTACAATCATAGTAAAATGAGTTTTAATTACGAAGCATTCCTATCTTTTACCATACAGCCTAACGCCATATTTAACACAATCAGAATATCTGTACATGCGTTAAGAATACAAACTAGTCTATACACCAGAATAGAACACTCAAAAATGAAATATAGTGTCACTGTTGTTACGGCAGTGGTTTGGAAATCAAATACCATTTTATTTTGAAATACACTAGTTAAACGGCAATCAGCAATATTTATATTAAAACATATCAGTTGTAAAATACCAATTTGTGCTTAAATCCCTAGAATTACTTCAGACACAAGATAATAATAGTATTACTAATTTAGCCAAAACATATTTACTGAAAGAAATAAGTTTAGCAAGTAAATGACGTGGTAAATCCCATTGCTCATGCTCTAGACTGTGCGTGACAGAGGTCCTGAACAATATAATTAACATAATTATGGATTATATACAGGGCATTGTTTTCAAACGATATCTGCAAAAACAAAATCAAAATGTTTAAATTTAATAGCTATGCAGAAATGATAATTTCGTTCTTATTTTAATGTAAAGGGAGGTAATTTCACAAATGGTAAACTTTGGTTCCCTATATCTTTATAACGGCAAGGTTATTGTCAATTGATTTTACGTTTTTTATAACTTGAGACCCAAAACAATTATTTAATAAAGTTTAATCAAGCTCTTTACCACATTTGTATTTTTTAAATAAGAAATATGCTATTTTAACTAAATGGGAGATAAATCTGATACTTACACTGGAACACAAATAACAAATAAAAAAGAATATCACTCTATATCATTCCATTGTTCAACTTATTTCTTTCAGTATATAAGTAAGGAATATTCTAATGAATTTTTGAATAATTAAAAACAAAGTTGATAAATCATTTGAATTTTCATTTTCATGTATTACCTGTTTGCTGTAAAGATTTCTCAAAATATTGTCACAAATCAAACTTTTGTTTAGAATCAGATGATTTATGTCTGAAATTGTTTATGTATGCATGTATAAATGACGACGTACGTATATGCGAGATAAATAAATAAATGTTCTGTTCTGTTCCGATCGTATTATATTCCATCAAAGGTAATGTTGCGTAACCGAATTCCGTTGTTTGAAGCTTATATGTTGTTATAAAGAAATGCAGCTTACGCCCGAACACACCATAGTAGTGAAGTATGTTTGAATGTGTCAGAATTAGAATATTCCATTACGTACATCGTAGAGATAAGTTTAGTCTAAACATTATAATACGGCCACCCTAGTCATCCAATTTCCCGCATAATGCGCCCTTAATATGATAGAACCGTTATGTATGTGTCAACAAATGTGTTCATTGTGATCATGGTATATAATGTTAAGCATGCAGGTTTGGGATTAGACAAGAATAGTACCTTTTTAAGATCTTCGTAATAGATCAAATGGATGAGCAGATCTGGATTTTGTGACATTAACATTTCCCATTCCAATACATATTCAAACCAACTGTTGTAATCGGCTGACAATATAAAACAATTTTAAAACAATAAAAATAATCAGTATATTAATGAAAACATTAAACGAAATCCTTCGGAAATATTTAAGAAATAATAAATAAGTACCTGTGTTTTATCGGTGAATAAAATACTGTTAGGAGTTCGGATGCGTAGTAATGAAATCACGAGTGCGTTAGCACGAGTGATTTAATTACTCGCATCCGAACGACGTATTTATTATTTCGATTCTAACACAACAATAACCCCATTGTTTACACTATTGTTGGGGCACTATATATTATCTCGGAGGTCAAGGTAATCAGGCTGCTATGTTTACAGACTGTTCCATTGGGCGCCCCCGTATGCAAAATTCTGAGTTTCAATACACTAGTAGTCACGTGACAAACCAATTACGTCATTGCTTACGTCATAAAGCTTGCGCTGTATGACGTCAAACGTTCTCAGCTTGTTTAAGATGCTTATTAATGTTATATGTACTGATGCATATGATAGGTTCATATCGGGGGTGTGCACGGTTTGGGAGCATGGCAAGTTTGTTGTAATTAACATTTCATTAAAATTACTGTTGAGCTTGTCTTCGTGACGTATATTTACCAAGTGGCGTCATGTAACGTGCGCTTCTAACGGATAAAATATACGCGGGGAATTAATGGAACAGCTGTATTTTATCGTAGAATAACATACAGCTGTCTCTCTTTTTTGTGCATATGAAAGACTGCGGAGGTCGTGTTAGAATAGTAAATAATAACGCAACTATATGTTTGAACCAAATAACTCATTGTGGAAAACAATATTTAATTAAATATAGCAACCTAGTTTAAGCACCGAGTCTTTACACTATCGCTTGATACTTGCTGTGTAACGGCTGTAAAATGTCACCTCAACTACAAATCAGTGGTGTTATTACTTACTGTTTTTAGTAGCATCGAATCAAACCTGTGTATGTACCGCGTAAACCGGTCATGATACATGTTGCACCTTGTATTACCTCTCATGAACAGACTCAGTAAAATCGAATATGCTACCTTTTCTTCTAGCTTGTGTTCGTTGCTTGCACGGGATCCCATTTTCAGTATTGATTAGGTAATTGTTAAACCGAATCATTACAAAGCACAGTAAATGTGTTCGTTGTTAAACCCTGCATTATATACTTTCATTTTTCAGCTTGTTTTTAGAACTCAGATGAAGGATATTTATATTGCTTCTTATATGGATTAAGTATAGATATGCTGAGCGTAAAATGATAAAATCCTGTCAAACGTCGAGGTATTGTTCCTTTTGTACGAAGCATAGGTTGATAAAACCAGCCACCGTAAAATGTCGAATTGAAATCTTGGTGCGTAGCAAACTTTGAGCACTAGTAGTATATATATAGATTATTTAACTGCTGAGATCGATTATAAGGAAATCTTTCACGAGATGATAGGAGTGTGGTTCTTTTCACGAACGAGCGTAAGCGAGTGAGTGAAAAAACAACACACGCCAACCATCAAGTAAAGGATTTTCCTATAATTGACCACAACAGTTAAATAATCTATTTATTACATTTTAATCAGAATATGTATGATTTTAACCAGAATTATTCGCTTAATTTAGCGTTATCGGCGGATGACGTCGACGTCACCAACACGTTATTGACGTGATAACTCAACGTCAAAGTTAGTTATTTTTTGTGTTTGGAGTAAGTTATTAATATTTAGCGATTATGAATATTCTTTCACTGAGAAATCCCAGTCTTTCAACCATAGAAATGTAATAAAAATGTATAATCCGTTCTTAACCCAGTAAAATAGTTTAGAACCTAGCATAATTATCTAATTATCTCTTACTGAATCATTCACGCAAAATATGTTATTGTTGAACCCAATGACATAAGTCATGTTGAATCCTGTAAAGTAATGTATTGTAATGTATTGTCGAACTTTGGGACAAAACACATTATTGAATCTTTCAACCAAACATATTAATGGACCTCACAAAATATGTCAAAATATTAAATATGTTTATATAAAACATTAATACGTACAATACTAAAACACATACTTTTACCCTCCAGAAACAGTGGAAGAAAATGTTCAAACTTTCCTTCATAATCATATAGCTTAAAGCCTTTTGCCTGATGATAAAACGACACCGCAACATCCTTTGGATTCCGCAGAACATACACAATTTTTCTTTTTTTCCCTTTCAGTTCCTCAGGCAGGAGTTTGTAATGAAGATGTGTGTTAAGGATTCTCGGAGATGGAAGCTCCTCTAGTTTGTCAAATGCTGTCGCTTCAATCATGTTCTCAAGTTTGCTTTTCGGAATGCTTTCGGCCTTACCGTTATAAAGCATTGATATGATCTCCCAAGTCCAATGGGTACCTGGAAAAATGAACAAGTTATAACATATAATATAAATAGAAGATCTTACAAGGCGAGGCTGTGCCTACCATCATATCAAGTTTAATAATTTGTTAAACGACTTGTATAAAATGAGGCGAGGCTGTGCCTACCATCATATCAAGTTTAATAATTCAATATTAAATAGGCACGAATGAGAGATTCTATTTAACACACAGCTCAAAAAGCCTCACTAGCAGGATGTACACGCCTGGTAAACATTCGCTCCACAACCAAAATGAGAACAATGAAAATTGAGCGAATGCCACTTTTGAGCAGGAGCGAAAGCGCGGTTTTCATCAACAAACGTGAGTATGATCAACTTTCATTTCTTTTAACAAGAACAA
Organism: Cyrtodaria siliqua; assembly: GCA_037043455.1. Classification (NCBI taxonomy): domain Eukaryota; kingdom Metazoa; phylum Mollusca; class Bivalvia; order Adapedonta; family Hiatellidae; genus Cyrtodaria; species Cyrtodaria siliqua. The sequence continues at coordinate 35,092 of JAWPHD010011548.1, forward strand.
CAGAGATTTTTTTCAAAAATCGGGGAAAGTGTTTCCGTGTAGGCATATTTATACTTCATGTACTTCATGTAGAATACAATTTCTCCTTTTAAAAGTGTAAATTATAGCGACTAGAACTTTTCTCCTGTCGACAGTTGGTGAAGGTTTATCCACGGATCACACGTTCAACTTGTTTTTGGAACCTATTTGCATTCACGAAGTATTTCGATAGTAAATATCACTCGAATACCGCCCATAAATACACCATGCCCTAAATTTGAATGTTGAAGTTTTAATCTGAGTGATTCATGGTCAATTGTAGGTAGGGGAGCGAACGAGCTGAAATGCTTTTTGGGTGAAGAAAAGGTAATAAAATCTACAAAAAGCATCTGTTCATGACGCAAATGCGTTCCAATCGACATTATCAAAGTATGATGCTTGTGGAATTAAACAGGCGTCCGCTCTACCTCCTTGACGTTCTAGCTCGTTCGCTCCCCTACCGCGAGAAAAATGACCATAAATCACTTAGATTAAAATTTCAACATACACATTTAGGGCATAAGCAATTGCGTGTCATTTAGAAAGTCAAACGTATGTATTTTATTTGAACGTAGCAGACGTAGAGCTACTACATACGTATGTGAAACGAACAGAACGAGTTATACTTTTAACAATTATTTCGTGTTTAATAATATTTATAACAAACGGTTTTTATGGGTCCGAAACTCTGATAGTAATGGTACCAGTTTCAAGTAAACTGCCTAAATAAACAATCTACTGTTTGTTGCCTATGTTCCTCAGTATATTTATGTAGTTTTATTATGCAGCATAGGGACACAAAGATCAATAGCCTTAATACGTTTTGTCACTACGGACTTTATGGTTACACAGTCCGCGCTGCACCATCAGTTAAAAGACACCGAAGGACCAGTTAGTATCTACAGTGCATCGGACTATCTTTTATTTTAAATTTAGTTTTATAAGCTTATGTATTGTAGATTATTTTTAAATTGTCCAGGCTTGAAGCTATATAAGAATACACTTATGCAGATATGAATTGATCTGGTGCATTTGTCCATGCAAAATGTATCAATAGGTGTAACACCTCTCAGAAGAAAATGATTCTTTACTGACCGAATGAAGTGTGTTTTTGAAACGAAAATATTCATACTGTCACAATAAACTGAGATGTGAATATTTGATGTTATAGCAAAGTTTAGAGACCAACGTCAAAATGTAATCATTACGTAAGTTAACTGTTAAAGTTTAGCCCTTCTAGGGATACAATAACTCATGTAAATATTGGTGCAAAATAACCTATTAAAAAGTCACAATTGTAGGACAAGAATTTCAGAAATGTTGCTATCACACAACCAAAAGAGTAAATCTAACTCAGAAACTAAAAAGAAATTGTCCTTCAGTTTTAAATTTAGACGTTTAACCCAAGTGATTCTATACCTCCTAACCCACTGTTACAGCGCTACGTGTTTAACTGACGAAAGATTACACACAGTGTTGTAATGGTGACGCAGGATATGCATGATATGACGACGAAGAATTACCATACGTCGTTGTTATGACAAAATAATGCCACGCATTAGTAACCTCCTATCAATATCAATCTCATATTTTGACCTATGTTACATGCGGGATACTCGCCTGTAGATACTGACAATAAGTAACATCAACATTTGCATGTGTGAATAAAGGTATGCGTATATTTCGTGATAAGAAAAAGGTAAGAATTTAAAATTTGTGGCAAAGACCTGATTTTACCGGTGCACAAATATAAACATCATCGTCTCTGCATTTGAAGTCTACCAGGCCTCTAAACATAGCCTCTGTTCCCTCGGGAGATCTGAAAAATGAACATATCCGATATCCATCAACTTCATGCAAGGTGATGCTACTTCCCGCGCCATCTTCTACTTTTATTTCTGCCATCTTGTCAACTGTAATACATGAGAGAATAAATCGAAACATTATACATATTTAGATATTTAAATTGTCTGTGGAATATTAGCCGAAAGAGGTATCATATACAATAATACCCACAATTAATATAGTAACAGAAGGTGGCTATATACGTTTGAATTTGATTGGTCTAGCAGCTGGCTGTGACACTTGTCCTTCACTGTTATCGACGCCGGGTAGTGACTTTGGATCCTAGTCGGAGTTGAATATGTGTTGATATGTGAACACAGTGTTTGTCTGTTAACTTGCGGAGGTCGGAGGGTTAAGTATTGGTTATAACCTAGGTCATGTGGATGATCTTTCATCCACCACAATTAACTGACCTCCCTATGATCTTCAATATGAAAGATTGGAGTATCCCGATAAAGAACGTATATGACTTGATTTTATGCTTGAATATGCAATTATACAACGGTTTTTATTTTTATTATAGAGTCGCTGTCCAACAACGAGGTGGCAATTTCTGCGGCGTCAGATACGTAGATGAACGTTTGTTAAAAAGAAAGTAAAGCATTCAGAATTATAGATATGTATACATGTTATCCTTATACACTATTTGATTTCTCGAAACTGATAATGTTCAGTATATTGTCTTTCTTTTTACATTTGCAACACATTATATAAATAATAAATAGTGTCATCTTGATCTTAAAAAAATGAAAATTGCAATCCTTCTGTGAAGATGCAGTGCTTTATGGATAGGTTACTATACATCTAGTTCTTACTTTCAATTTAAATTGAACTATTGCGCTATATATCTTCATGCAGAAAAGTTTCTATACATCCTAATTCAAGTATGTTACTATACATCCTTATACAAATGTGTTACTATACATCCCAGTTCAGATTTGTTACTATACATCCTAGGTATGATATGTTACTATACATCGTAATTCAGATATGCTAATAAGCATCCCAGTTATAATATGTTACTATACATTCGAGTTCAGATATGTTACTATACATCCTTATTCAGATATGTTACTATACATTTTAGTTCAAATATGTTACTATACATCCTTATTCAGATATGTTACTATGCGTCCTAGCTATGATATGTTATTATACATCCTAGTTATAATATGTTACTATACATCCTAGTTATAATATGTTGCTATACATCATAGTTATAATATGTTACTATACATTCTAGTTATAATATGTTACTATACATCCTAATTATTATATTTTACTATACATCCTAATTATAATATGTTACTATACATCCTAGTTAAAATATGTTACTATACATACTAGGTATAATATGTTACTATACATACTAGGTATAATATGTTACTATACATCCATCCTAATTAAATATGTTACTATACATCCTAGTTCAGATATGTTTACATTTAAAAATCGATTTCCTACATGCACCAGCATTCCCCAAAGTTTTAAAAAATCAACTGAAAATACCTATATTATGAGAAAATCATGGTCTGACACATAAGGGGCAGAGTTTATTTTATTTTTATACTTCTTTCTGTAGTATTGAAACGGTTCAGTATTGTACGTGTGTAAGGGCAATGAGTCAACGATATTAAATAAATACTTTTTGAATATTCCAAGTCAAGGTCATAAAGGTGCTCAAGGTCGAAATGTTTATTAAGTGCAAAAACTATACTAAAATCACATTTGCTTTCCCATATTTATGTATTTTATGTTCCAGTGTACACATTCTATATTGATTCCTGATGTTTATTGATAATACAGTGTATGTTAATATCGTAAAGATATAATTGAAGTGTGGTTATATGACCCGTTCTTCCAAACATAACTTGCCCGTTCCAAGGCGGGAGCCCTATTGTCAACCCTTTTGTGTTTGTGATGTCTTATTTGGCATTTTATTCATCTTTACATTTGTTCTGTGTTTCTGTGTGTGTTTATGCTTGACTGTCGTCCTTGAATGCTGCTTTTCTGTTCGGTTTTTATATCTATATTTAACATGACATGGTGTCAAACTATGATTGAACTCAATAAATGGGGATACATTAAAGAAAATCTCTTAAACAAACATATTAGTATAGCAGATATTATCAAATGTTTTTTATATAAAATGTATGAATTTTCAATTACAAGTTGTCAAATTGAATATTTGGTACATTAAAGATCAAGGTCATTGTGGTAAATGAGGTCAATGAGGTCAAAAAGTTCAATTAAGTACAAACATATGTCAAAGTAAATTATTTTTTGCAGATATATATGCATACTTATGGTAATAAAAACAATAGGGATGACAAGCAGTTATAAAGTTTTGATTTAAAGACTTTTGACTATGCATCTGCAAATTCTGAAAAGAAAAAAGTACTAGTAATTACAAATGTGATAACATAAGCGTCAAAATAGCTAAATGAAAATAGTCAATCTATATTTCGGTAAACTGCAAGTCATACTCTGTCAGACAGTACTGTCTAATCAACATTGTCTTTTGCCTCTACGACTGATTCGTCGGATTTTTTCATATATTCCGTATCATTTTCCTCAGCACTGTTACTATCACGGTTAATCACTGTTACCATCACTGTTATTGTCGCCAATAATGTCTTGGGGTATCTGGGGTCAAGAAAACCACTTTATTTTTATTTTCTTCTGCCCATCCAGATACCTTTGGGTCAAGCTCAAGAGGGACTGCTTTATCGGCATGTTTCCAAAAGTAAGCCACAACGCTTGTCCGCAGCACTTTTTGGTGTTGAACTGATCTTGAAGGTGGCAACAGACTCGGATAAATACGTTTTCCAGGGAATAATGTTGGTCTATAGGGCCACATTTTGTCCTGAATATAGCATACCTTGCATATTTTACACTAGTTAGAGCCTTGTTGTTGTAAATATTACTAACGAAGGACTCTATATCACTTTAAACTTTAAACTTCAGTTGTCACTTCATAAGATTTTCCAAACTGTCCGAACGCGTGCAAATACCGGGAGAATTTTCGAAGGGTTGAACATTTCATTTACGGATGAATGCTGCTGTTTAATCACAACCAGTACATGCTGGCAATGCTTCACATACTGGCTTTCCTAAGGGTCAACATCTGTTTCTTTTTTTTAATTTACAAAGCAGGTAATTCAACTTTTTCAAATGGTTACTGTCAAATGTTTCAAACATTATTTCTTCAAATATGTCAAGAGCTTGGTTGAACCTACTGTCTTGCGACTGTTGAACTCTATTGCTTATGAACTGTTTTTACGGGTCGATAGTATGGTGACAATGTCTTTTTAGCTGGAGTTTTAAGTTGCTGGCACAGCTTGCCTGTCTCGTATAAGAAGCTACAGCCTACGTTCAGTTTTAAACCTCTCTGGCTTTTGTCGGACTGTTCTACACACCAATGTCCCAACCGCTTTTATTCACCTTGTCTTGGAAACCTCAATGCTTCGGAGACCACACGGGATGGAACCTCGCTGATGTGAAGACCTTCTTATTTCTACACTGATCTCATCAGTTTATAGATACCAGTGTCCCAGCAAACTCACTCCCTGTCAGTGAAACGCAATGCTTCGAAAGACAACGCGATAAATAAGCCACTGAGACCTGCCAGTGAAACGCAATGCTTCGAAAGGCAGTAGGTACCTAAAACAACAGAGACCCTCTGTATAGAAGCAGAAATGTTCTCCAGTAGTTGAAGATAAAATAGCTTGTGCATATTATCGATCGACAAACGTTGCTAAAACCTAGCTTATATTCTCCACGTTAATATTATTCCATTGGTGTCTAAGAAATTGCATAATTTTGACTTATCATATCGTCATAAATATTAAATCACTGATAACAGGAATCAGCAAATATCTTTCGAAATAATGTTATATATATACTTTTTGACACAATAAATCACTTATCATGTATTTAACACCTTCCAGTTGACAGCAAAACTAATTAAACCAATATTCAAGCATTTATTATAATGTAACGTTTTCATTTCTACTATAGCTATTCATTGTGTAAGGCTGAACAAATCAAATTATTTTGACAAAATATCACACAAGTGCTCTGTCAGATATACGCCAAAATGAGATACAGTATACAGTCCTATAGAAACCACAGCGTCCGAACGCCATGGCATCGTAGGTCAGCACTGTACTGCAAACAAGGACTTGATAATACAATGAAAGAGACAAAAAACAACAGAAAGGGTGGTGAAGACAGGGTTACCGACTTGGAACGGAGAGTAGGCAATAAGGCCTACTGGTTAGTTTGAATCGATTTTATATGTCTTCAGCGCCCAAATAGACAAGACAGTGTAAATAAAACTACATCCCATCAAAAGGATAATCTAACAATAAAGTCACATCCAGAGAAACTAACTAAAGAAACACATACAAAATAATAAACATCTCAGGATGTATCCAGAATTGTACTGACCAACCATAGTAGTTGAAGCTAAAGAGAAAACGCAAAATTACATATAGCTAAGTTTTAAAGAAAAACACCGTCGAAGCATTGCTATGTTCACCAGATCTTGTTTGTCTCTGTATATTCCTTATAATTATTCATCGAGGAATCATATTCTTCTATGCATTCTAATTGTTGCATCAATTCTGGTAGTTTGGTAATATATTTTGTAGCTCAAACATAGGTGTTAACTCGACATGAATTTTATCTCCTACTTCTGCCAAAAAGCTTCGGCAGTGTAGAACTCTGAAAGCTTGTGAGAACATGAAATGAAGACGTTTGAAACGATTGTTATACTTTCCTAGTATGAACCGGTTAAGAGAACCAGCTGCCAAAATATTTGTGTCTGTAAGGATATGAGGTACGCCTGAAGCATTCAGTATGTAACTAAGATATCAAAAGTATGCTTGCTTTATTTGGAATTGCTGTTTTTGCAAACTAAGATCGTATTGGTCAATTGCAAACTCTTCTTGGCATCTTCTGGCAACACGTTGAAAAGTTCGAAGTGTTTCAGCGTGTAGATCTGTGCTTGTTAGTGGCAAGCTTATTTTTTATTATTGTTATTAATGCTTACTACATGTACATCAGTGGTAGTCTCTGGCATATGTGTTGGTTTATTCTGGTAATATATCCCAACCGTATCATGAAGTGTGACACTTCCTGATAGTGTTTCAGTACTTTTAGCATAGTTGTCCAATGCTATTCAAATAGCTAAGGGATCAAGACCTGACGATCATGACATCGGGTGTTGCAGAATTTGTCTCACTTACCGTCATGGCTAAATCAGTCTCAATCCCAATATTAGTCTGTGATTTGTATAGGAAATACTGGGAATAGAAAAGCTATAAATAATCGCTACTAGGGAATAACGATTACGGAAATTAACGAAGAGTTCCGGTTCCACTTGTTTTGTTTGTATGACGTAACGTCGTATTGGCGTTCTCGTGCAAACTGGTGTAAAAAGGCGTGAATCATTAGAAATATTAATAAAATATCATTTTAAATTATGTAATATATAGTTTAATAACCAGTGTTGTTGAGATACTGAAAATATTTCCCTCGTAGAGAAATTATATGTCAAAAACGATTTAGAATCATAATAACCTTTCTACTGCCTGCTAAACAGTTCAGTTCAATGCTAAGACACACATGTTTGATGGTTTCACAAATCACTTAATGTTTGGAAACAAAGACAGGCTTGCACTCTCTCATGAGGCTGGTCTGCTGAACCCGCAAACATTATCCGGAAAAAACATCAGCGCGTCGGCATTATCAACAAAGAAAGTTAAATGTCTCGTCTCATATTAATTATATGTAAGACAAACACATATCTGAAACATAATATGTGTCTTAACTAACACGAAAGGGTATTATACATTTTGAAATGAATTAAACTTTATGATCTTAATGACCCCAATAACCCAAATGACTTTAACCATTAATATAGTATTACCAAATACTGCAAGTTCATACATTTTATATACAGCAATTATGTGTACAAATGTTCTTTAATGTATTCCCATTTTTTGAGTTCACTCATATTTTGACCCATATCATACTAAAACGTTTGGAACAGGTCATTTAACCACACTTAAAATATATTTCCTACCTCTATAGGTGCATTCAATTGATATATTTTAACTTTGGGATATGCTGGTGCACTTCAGATTAAAATTGTAAGTAAGAAAACACCCACGGACATTTGTGTGTCTTCCTCTGCAATAAAAGTCCAGGAGCTCTGGGTCTAAACAAATGTTTTATTTTAGTCTCACCTCTTATAATATACAGTTACAAGTAAATGTGTATTACACATTACAATACAGGATATTTTTAAAAGCACTCCGAGTGGCTTTACATAGAGCTATGGGAGACTAATAAAAGTAAAAGTATATTTTATACGTCAGTAACTTTCAAATATTATTTTCTTTCTAAATAAGAGTTCGAATCGCTTATAATAATTGCATAAATGCATGTATTTACAATATCATCGCAGCATACACATACATAACACAAGTTAAAACAAATAAAAGTAAGTACATAGATACATGTGTTAAATGCTCTTAAAGCACTACGACACTTTTCAATACTCTTTAAATAAAATAATTGAGATTGGAGATCTTAAAGTATACTATATTCATATTGACAGTTGACATATCAATTATGAACACATTATGAACACATTATTAAGTAATTAAAATCAGAAAACATACACAAATGTGTAATTTAAGTCTTTTTAAAAAAGCAGATAACCCGTATTTAAAACAAAATTAATACAAAACGATTTATAACTTACCGATGTTTTGTCTGTAGTCAGGTACGTGTATATATACTCCTCAAAATAATTTAATGACCACAAAAGAACAGTAATAATTACTTACTCTTTAATATGCCGGATTGCATATGCATATAAAAAGTTAATACGGCTGTGTCACGTAACAATTGTAAAATAATTGTACAATTAAAATTAACAATTACAAAAAGACGGCCAATCGTTCAGTTATAGCACTTTAACAAATGACCTAAATCAAAACATGGTCCTTAAATTATTTTGAGGAGTGTGTGATGCATATAATATCGTCATGTATTTGTTGTTCTAGATTTGATAACATTAACAACCTAGCCGTTAATATTCAGGACAGTACGTGCCTCTGCATAATTAACACATCACTTCTATCTAGAGGATAGAAATATCGTCGACATCGGCGTCACACATCAAGGTTTGCGTGTAAGCTGTGTTTACAAGTGTATGTCTCTTATAGCATTATCTTAATGGCTACATAAGTAATTTGGGTTCCTTTAGTCAATTCTTACACATATAGGTATCTTATGCACCCACCTGCCCTGAAAGCCGATTTTTTACCATTTTCCATCCGATCTTTATCCCCCACTCTATCCCACCCCACCCGACCCCCACCTGAAATCCGGTTTTGTTTTACATATTTCTGTGTTGTTTTGGTTTTTCAATTCTACACCTATAGCTATGTTGGGCCCCTGCCCCTGCCCGACCCCACACCTCCCCACGCCCACCTCACCATCCCCCAACCATTCCCCCATCCCATCATCACCACGAATGTTTTGTTTTTTTGTTGTTTTTAGATATCTCTATGTTGTTTTGTTATTTGTTTCGCCCGCCCATACCCCCACACCATCATCACCACCACCCGAATGTTTTTTGTTTGTTTTTTAGTTACATTTATCTGTTCTTTTGTTTTTATCAAATCTACACCTATGTAGCGCCCCACCCCCACCCACTCCATCCCCCAAACATCCCCCACCACATCATCACCACCACCCGAATGTTTTTTGTTTGTTTTTTATTTACATATCTCTGTGTTGTTTTGTTTTATCAATTCATCAATATAACCCACCCACCCTTTGTTGTTAGTTTTGTTTATGGGTTTGGATGGTGGTGGGAGGTGGTTCTTATCAATCTAATTATTTTGATTGGGTTGGGTGTGGGGCAGGGTCCCCAGTTAAAAACAAAAAGTAAATATTTCTGTGTCATTAGTCTTAAACTGTGCTATTCAGATACACAGATGAAAAAAAAACGAGGCCACAATAAAAAATTGCTAGATTCTCATCCCCTCCCTCCCCGAGTTGCCTTTCGACCAAATATTTCTTTAAAATGACATCAATTTTAGTATAATTTTAAATTTGAATGAGATTCTATCAATCATTTTATATCGGCCCGAGTTGGACCCGCCAAAATTCCCCACCCCCACCCCACATTGTTTTAGCCTTTTTATCTGATGATATATACTGGCTATATAATTTATCATTCTCTGAAAGACCGAATAGTCGAGCTGCGCTGTTCTCCGACAGCTCTTGTTTAATACGAGCATTATGAAGGAGGTCTATTCATATCACTGTATATAAAAATGTTAGGAACATGTTCTAAGTGGCTAGAAATTCTAGTCTACATTAAAGGTAGGTATAATCTTGGAATAAGCGCAAACTAGTTTCTTATATCACAGTGGATAACTCGTTTCAAATATGGAGAGAACAAACAGCTTCATCTAGAGAGAACAACTTTATCTAGAGAGAACAGCTCCATCTAATGAAAACAGCTCCATCTAGAGCGAACAGCTCCATCTAGTGAGAACAGCTCCATCTAGTTAGAACAACCTCATCTAGTGAGAACAGCTTATCGTTACCATAAACTTCGAAAACATATTTGCAACTTTTTAATATCGTAACCCTGATCTGCTTTTAAAACATAAAGATAATTTGGTCATGATCACTTTCGTACAGTGTTTATTAAACTTGTTAAAATGTATCTCAAACAATGTTATGAACCTATCATTTAGCAACGCACTTCATGTTTTGTGGTTGATCCATTAACTGTTCACTTCTGTGCTTTCATCTTTGACCGGACATACTGTGGACCCTATGATGACCGTATGATGATGTCAATCTAAATCGGGAGTAGTATAGATACTAGGGGTAAAGGGCCAGTTTTTCCATCGCGAAAACATGAAAATCACTAAAATATGTAATCATAATTTGATCAAAAAGAGAAGTTTTTGAACAAAAAAAAAGTGGAAGGGGGGACCCTACCCGATTTTCTCATTTGTGATACAGAAGTTTTGAAAGAAAAAATGAATGGAAGGGAGACCCTTGCATATTGTAGCAGTTTTTTCATACTTTTTGGAAAAGAACTATACTGATACCCTCACTATATATTCTACTCAATCATAAACAACCCGTCAAAAAAAAAAGAGATTTTGCCGTCAAACAAAGTCTGACGGAACAAGATAGTCGTCATCACGATCCAAAACGGCATCAACTCCGGGTATAGTCTCGGCAGTTAAACAAAATCAGAAGGAACAAAGCAATCATCCTCATCATCACTATACATATCATACTCGATCATGGCACTCAAAATGGGGTTCTGGTAATGTTTGTGGAGCTACGTATTGAAATATCACCCAGTCAGAGATATCGAAATATCAGGGATGCTGAAATAGCATCAAATCAAGAATACTGAGACATGACAGAGTCAAGAATACTGAAACAGCATCGGATCAAGAATACTGAGATATCACAGAATCAAGAATACTGAAACAACATCGAATCAAGCATACCGAGAAATCAGAAGTAAACCGAAAATATTGAGATATCACCAAACCACAGATCTCGGATATCATCAAATCGTGAATACTGAGATATCACAGAATCAAGACTACTGAGATATCATCAAATCAAGAATACTGAACTTGTAGCAAACCAGAGATATTGCGATATCATGAAATCAAGAATATCGAGATATCATAGTACAAAGAATATGAGATATCATCAAATCAAGAATACTGAACTTGCAGCAAACCAGAGATATTGAGATATCATCAAACCAGAGATATTGAGATGTCATCAAATCAAGTATTCTGAGATATAACAGAATCAAGAATACAGGAACAGCAACGAGTCAAGAATACTGAGATATCACAGAATCAAGAATACCGGAACAGCATCAAATCAAGAATACTGAGATATCACAGAATCAAGAATACTGAACTTGCAGCAAACCGAAACAGCATCACATCAAGAATACTGAAACATCACAGAATCAAGAATACTGAAACAGCATCAAATCAAGAATACTGAGATATCACAAAATCAAGAATACTGGAAAGGCATCAAATCAAGAATACTGAGATATCACAGAATCAAGAACACTGGGATATCACAGAATCAAGAATACTGAGATATCACAGAATCAAGAATACTGGAACAGCATCAAATCAAGAATACTGAGATATCACAGAATCAAGAATACTGAACTTGCAGCAAACCAGAGATATTCAAACAGCATCAAATCAAGAATACTGAGACATCACAGAATCAAGAATACTGAAACAGAATCAAATCAAGAATACTGAGACATCGCATAATCAAGAATACTGGAACAGCATCAAATCAAGCATACTGAGATATCACAGAATCAAGAATACTGAACTTGCAGCAAACCAGAGATACTCAAACAGCATCAAATCAAGAATACAGAGACATCACAGAATCAAGAATACTGAAACAGAATCAAATCAAGAATACTGAGACATCACAGAATCAAGAATACTGAAACAGCATCAAATCAAGCATTCTGAGATATCACAGAATCAAGAATCCTAAGAAATCACAGAATCAAGAATACTGAGATATCATCAATTCAAGAAACCCGAGATATCACGGAATCAAGAATACTGAGATATCATAGAATCAAGCATGCTGAGATATCACAGAATCAAGAATACCAGAACAGCACCAAATCAAGCATACTGAGATATCACAGAATCAAGAATACTAAAACAGCATCGAATCAAACATGCTGATATATCAAAGAATCAAGAATACTGAAACAGCATCAAATCAAGAATACAGAGATATCATCAAATCAAGAATACCGATATATCATCAAATCAAGAATACTGAAAAGTAGCAAATCAGAGATATTGAGAAATCATCAAATCAAGAATACTGAGATAGTAGCAAATCACGAATACTGAAATACTAGCAAATCAGTGATCTCGGTATATCATCAAATCATGAAGACTGAAATAGCAGCAAATCAAGAATATTGAGATATCATCAAATCAGAGATATTGAGATATCACGGAACATATATCATAGAATCAAGAATACTGGAACATCATCAAATCAAGAATACTGAGATATCACAGAATCAAGAATCCTGAAATAGCATCGAATCAAGACTATTGACATAGCATCGAATCAAGAATACAGAGATATCATAGAATCAAGCATGCTGATATATCATAGAATCAAGATTACTGGAACATCATCAAATCAAGAATATGAGATATCACAGAATCATGAATACTGAGATATCACAGAATCAGGAATACTGGAACAGCACCAAATCCAGAATACTGAGATAGCTGCAAATCAAAAATATTGAGATAGCATTGAATCAAAGATATTGAGAAATTATCAAATCAAGAATACTGAAACAGCATCGAATCAAGAATAATGAAGTAGCAGCAAATCAGAGATATTGAGATATCATCAAGTCAGAGATATTGAGATATCATCAAATCAAGAATATTGAACTTGCAGCAAACCAGAGATATTGAGATATCATCAAATCAAGAATAATGAGATATCATCAAATCAGGAATACTGAGTTATCATCAAATCAGAGATCTCGAGATATCATCAAATCATGAATACTAAAATAGCAGCAAATCAAGAATACTGAGATATCATCAAATCAAGAATACTGAGATAGCAGCAAATCTGAGATAAATCAGAGATATTGAGATATCATCAAATCATGAATACTGAAATAGCAGCAAATCAAGAATATCACAGAATCAAGAATACGGAAACAGCATCGAATCAGGAATATTGAATCAGCACAGAATCAAGAATACTGAAATATCATCAAATCAAGAATACTGAAATAGCAGCAAATCAAGAATACTGAGATATCACAGAATCAAGAATACTGAGATATCACAGAATCAATAATACTGAGATATCATCAAAACAAGATTACTGAAATAGCAGCAAATCAAGAATACTGAGATATCACATAATCAAGAATACTGAGATATCACAGAATCAATAATACTGAGATATCACAGAATCAAGAAAACTGAGATATCATAGAATCAAGAATACTGAAACTGCAGCAAATCAAGAAACCTGAGATATCATCAAATCAGAGATACTGGGAAATCATCAAATCAAGAATACAGAAACAGCATCAAATCAAGAATACTGAACTTGCAGCAAACCAGAGATATTGAGATATCATCGAATCAAGAATACTGAGATATTACAGAATCAAGAACACTGGAACAGCATCAAATCAAGAATACTGAGATATCACAGAATCAAGAATACTGAGATACCACAGAATCAAGAATACTGAGAAATCATCAAATCAACAATACTGAACTTGCAGCAAATCAAGAATACTGAGACTTCACAGAATCAAGAATACTGGGAAATCATCAAATCAAGAATACTGACATATCACAGAATAAAGAATACTGGGAAATCATCAAATCAAGAATACTGAGATATTATCTAATCAAGAATACTGAACTTGCAGCAAACCAGAGATATTGAGATATCATCAAACCAGAGATATTGAGATATCATCAAATCAAGAATACTGAGATATCACAGAATCAAGAATACTGAAACAGCATCGAATCAAGCATGCTGAGATATCACAGAATCAAAGATACTGAAACAGCAGCAAATCATAAATACTGAGATATCATCAAATCAGAGATACTGAGATATCATCAAATCAGGGATACTGAAATAGCAGCAATCCATGAATACTAAGATATCATCAAATCAGAGATACTGAGATATAATCAAATCATGAATACTGAAATAGCAGCAACTCAGAGATACTGAGATATCATCAAATCAGAGATAGTGAGATAGCACGGAATCCATCACAGAATCAAGACTACTGAAATAGCATCGAATCAAGACTATTGAAATAGCATCGAATCAAGAATACTGAGATATCATAGAATCAAGCAGGCTGAGATATCACAGAATCAAGAATACTGGAACACAGCATCAAATCAAGAATATTGAGATATCATAGAATCAAGAATCAAGAATACTGAGATATCATAGTATCAAGAATATTGAGATATCACAGAATCAAGAATACTGGAACATTATCAAATCAGAATACTGAGGCAGCAAATCAAAAATATTGAGATATCGTCAAATCAAGAATACTGAGATATCATCAAATCAGAGATCTCGAGATATCATCAAATCAGAAATATTGAGATATCATCAAATCGAGAATACTGAGATATCATCAAATCAGAGATATCGAGATATCATCAAATCAGAGATCTCGAGATATCATCAAATCAGAAATATTGAGATATCATCAAATCAAGAATACTGAGATATCATCAAATCAGAGATCTCGAGATATCATCAAATCAGAGATCTCGAGAGATCATCAAATCAGAGATCTCGAGATATCATCAAATCAGAGATCTCGAGATATCATCAAATCAGAGATCTCGAGATATCATCAAATCAGAGATCTCGAGATATCATCAAATCAGAAATATTGAGATATCATCAAATCAGAGATATTGGGATATCATCAAATCAGAGATCTCGAGATATCATCAAATCAGAAATATTGTGATATCATCAAATCAGAGATATTGACTTATCATCAAATCGAGAATACTGAGATATCATCAAATCAGAGATCTCGAGATACCATCAAATCAGAGATCTTGAGATATTATCAAATCAGAAATATTGAGATATCATCAAATCAAGAATACTGGGATATCATCAAATCAGAGATCTCGAGATATCATCAAATCAAGAATACTGAGATATCATCAAATCAGAGATCTCGAGATATCCTAAAATCAGAAATATTGAGATATCATCAAATCAAGAATACTGAGATATCATCAAATCAGAGATCTTGAGATATCATCAAATCAGAAATATTGAGAAAGCAGCAAATCGGAGATACTGAGATATCATCAAATCAGAGATCTCGAGATATCATCAAATCAGAAATATTGAGATATCATCAAATCAGAGATATTGGGATATCATCAAATCAGAAATATTGAGATAGCAGCAAATCAGAGATATTGTGATATCATCAAATCAGAGATATCGAGATATCATCAAATCAGAGATATCGAGATATCATCAAATCAAGAATACTGAAACTGCATCTAATCAAGAATACTGAGATATCATCAAATCAGAGATCTCGAGATATCAGCAAATCAGAGATCTCGAGATATCATCAAATCAGAAATATTGAGATATCATCAAATCAAGAATACTGAGATATCATCAAATCAGAGATATTGGGATATCATCAAATCAGAGATCTCGGGATGTCATCAAATCAGAAATATTGAGATATCATCAAATCAGAGATATTGGGATATCATCAAATCAGAAATATTGAGATAGCCGCAAATCAGAGATCTCGAGATATCATCAAATCAGAGAACTCGAGATATCATCAAATCAGAAAAATTGATATATCATCAAATCAAGAATACTGAGATATTATCAAATCAGAGATCTCGAGATATCATCAAATCAGAGATCTCGGGAGATCATCAAATCAGGGATCTCGGGATATCATCAAATCAGAAATATTGAGATATCATCTAATCGAGAATACAGGAATATCATCAAATCAGAGATCTCGAGATATCATCAAAACAGTGATCTCGAGATATTATCGAATCAGAAATATTGAGATATCATCAAATCAAGAATACTGAAATAGAAGCAAATCAAGAATACTGAAATGTCATCAAACCATGAATACTGAAATAGCAGCAAATCAAGAATACTGAGATATAGAATCTATCACAGAATCGAGAATATTGAAACATCACAGAATCACAGGTATCGCCCGGCCAGGGAATCTAGAATATCATCCAGAAGGAGATAAGTTGAGTCAGGAAATAAAACAGGCTAATTCCATCTAGGATTACAACATGCATGAAACATACAGCAAGAATACAACAAGCATAATCTAACCATATCATGCAAACGACAAGAATGTTTGCTCTTTTTTTCTACATGCATGCTTCCACAATGCTACGGAATTAGCACAGACATGCTAGTGAAAATAAGATGTTAACTTATCTTTGCTTATTTTCACTAGCAAATATTCTTGTCGTTTGCATGATATGGTTAGATTATGCTTGTTGTATTCTTGCTGTATGTTTCATGCATGTTTTTATCCTAGATGGAATTAGCCTGCTTTCCTGACTCAGCTTATCTCCTTCTGGATGATATTCTAGATTCCCTGGCCGGGCGATACCTCTGATTCTGTGATGTTTCAATATTCTCGATTCGGTGATAGATTCTATGATATCTCAGTATTCTTGATTTGCTGCTATTTCAGTATTCATGATTTGATGATATCTCAGTATTCTTGATTTGATGATATCTCAATAATTCTGATTTGATGATATCTCGAGATCTCTGATTTGATGATATCTCGAGATCTCTGATTTGATGATATCCCAGTATTATCGATTTGATGATATCTCAATATTTCTGATTTGATGATATCCCGAGATCCCTGATTTGATGATATCCCGAGATCTCTGATTTAATGATATCTCGTGATCTCTGATTTGATAATATCTCAGTATTCTTGATTTGATGATATCTCAATATTTCTGATTTGATGATATCTCGAGTTCTATGATTTGATGATATCTCGAGATCTCTGATTTGCTGCTATCTCAATATTTCTAATTTGATGATATCCCAATATCTCTGATTTGATGATATCTCAATATTTCTAATTTGATGACATCCCGAGATCTCTGATTTGATGATATACCAATATCTCTGATTTGATGATATCTCAGTATTCTTGATTTGATGATATCTCAATATTTCTAATTTGATAATATCTCGAAATCTCTGATTTTATGATATCTCGAGATTTCTGATTTGATGATATCTCAGTATTCTTGATTAGATGCTGTTTCAGTATTCTTGATTTGATGATATCTCGATATCTCTGATTTGATGATATCTCAATATCTCTGATTTGCTGCTATCTCAATATTTCTGATTTGATGATATCCCAATATCTCTGATTTGATGATATCTCAATATTTCTGATTTGATGATATCTCTAGATCTCTGATTTGATGATATATCAGTATGTCCGATTTGCTGCTATCTCAATATTTCTGATTTGATGATATCTCAAGATCTCAGATTTGATGATATCTCAGTATTCTTGATTTGATGATATCTCAATATTCCAGATTTAAGGATATCTCGAGATCTCTGATTTGATGATATCTCAGTATTCTTGATTTGATGATATCTCAATATTTCTGATTTGAGGATATCTCGAGATCTCTGATTTGATTATATCTCGAGATCTCTGATTTGATGATATCTCGAGATCTCTGATTTGATGATATCTCGAGATCTCTGATTTGATGATATCTCGGTATTGTTGATTTGATGATATCTCAATATTTCTGATTTGATGATATCTCGAGATCTCTGATTTGATGGTATCTCGAGATCTCTGATTTGATGATATCTCAGTATTCTCGATTTGATGATATGTCAATATCTCTGATTTGATGATATCTCAATATTTCTGATTTGATGATATCTCGAGATCTCTGATTTGATGATATCCCAATATCTCTAATTTGATGATGGCTCAATATTTCTGATTTGATGATATCTCGAGATCTCTGATTTGATGATATCTCAGTATCTCTGATTTGATTGTATCTCGAGATCTCTGATTTGATGATATCTCGAGATCTCTGATTTGATTGTATCTCGAGATCTCTGATTTGATTATATCTCGAGATCTCTGATTTGATGATATCTCAGTATTCTTGATTTGATGATATCTCAATATTTCTGATTTGATGATATCTCGAGATCTCTGATTTGATGATATCTCGAGATCTCTGATTTGATGATATCTCAGTATTCTAAATTTGATGATATCTCAATATTTCTGATTTGAGGATATCTCGAGATCTCTGAGTTGATGATATCTCGAGATCTCTGATTTGATGATATCTCGAGATCTCTGATTTGATGATATCTCAGTATTCTTGATTTGATGATATCTCAATATGTCTGATTTGATGATATCTCGAGATCTCTGATTTGATGGTATCTCGAGATCTCTGATTTGATGATTTAACAGTATTCTCGATTTGATGATATGTCAATATTTCTGATTTGATGATATCTCAATATTTCTGATTTGACGATATCTCGAGATCTCTGATTTGATGATATCCCAATATCTCTGATTTGATGATATCCCAATATTTCTGATTTGATGATATCTCGAGATGTCTGATTTGATGATATCTTGAGATCTCTTTTTTGATGATATCTCTAGATCTCTGATTTGATTGCATCTCGAGATCTCCGATTTAATGATTTCTCGAGATCTCTGATTTGATGATATCTCAGTATTCTTGATTTGATGATATCTCAATATATCTGATTTGATGATATCTCGAGATCTCTGATTTGATGATATCTCGATATCTCTGATTTGATGATATCTCAGTATTCTCGATTTGATGATATCTCAATATTTCTGATTTGATGATATCTCGAGATCTCTGATTTGATGATATCTCAGTATTCTTGATTTGACGATATCTCATTATTTCTGATTTGCTGCTATCTCAATATTTCTGATTTGCTGCCTCAGTATTCTGATTTGATAATGTTCCAGTATTCTTGAATCTTTGATATCTCAATATTCTTGATTCTATGATATCTCAGTATTATTGATTCTGGATTCTATGATATCTCAATATTCTTGATTTGATGCTATTTCAATAGTCTTGATTCGATGCTATTTCAGTAGTCTTGATTCTGTGATGGATTCCGTGCTATCTCAGTATCTCTGATTTGATGACATCTCAGTATTCATGGTTTGCTGCTATTTCAGTATCCCTGATTTGATGATATCTCAGTGTCTCTGATTTGATGATATCTCAGTATCTCTGATTTTATGATATCTCAGTATCTC
>JAWPHD010011548.1:60000-70000 GCA_037043455.1 Cyrtodaria siliqua
AGACAGACAGACAGAGGGCCAGACAGAGAGCAAGACTGGCCAGACAGAGACCCAGACAGGCCAGCCAGACAGCCAGACAGACAGACAGGACAGACAGACAGACAGCCAGACAGCCAGACAGCCAGACAGGCCAGACAGACAGACAGACAGACAAGACAGACAGACAGACAGACAGACAGACAGACAGACAGACAGACATTCAGACAGACAGCCAGACAGACAGACAGACAAGCAAATGTAGAAACTTGACCCTGGATATTGTCCCTTAATACAAGCCCATGCGTGTACCTAATACCTGACCGTGGATATTTACCAATAATACAAGCCCGTATATACGATTTATGTACAAACCTGAACCTGAATAGTGTATCTTAATTAAAGCCCATACGTATTATGTACAAACCTGACCCTGACTATTGTTCCATTATACAAGCACTTACATACACATTATGTACAAACCTGGCCCCAACTACTTCCCTTAATACAACCCTATGCATGAATCTAATGTACAAACCTGATCTGGATTTAAGCCCATACATATTACTTATGTACACAGCTGGCCCTGACTATTGTCCCGTAGTACAAGCCCATGCATATACATAATGTACAAACCTGAACCTATACGCCTTTCCAATAAGTAGGCCACTTATCGATTTATCTCCCCTGTCAAGTTGCGTGACGTCATAACAAGGACACTTTTTCAACCCGCTGTGTAATGTTGTGCTGTCGCAGGTAGCATGGTGGCTTATACGCGTTTGCCGATTTTCTGAACAGTTACAGGTAAGAAGCAAGCATCGGATATTGTTTTATTTTATCAATATTACTTATTTTTTGGCAATTTGTTATAGATATATTACCCAACAGAACATTTTTAGGGACGATTGGGTTGAATTATTATGGGCATGGCATAATTTCTAAAGTTCTTTTTACACGACTGGGTGTGTTTTTATTGAGAAACTCGGAATATTTGCGAGCTTCATGTTTCAACGAAAAAAGGACGTTAATATTTAGATTATATTTATATAATTTCCGAAGTGTTTATCGATAAACATGACAAGCGAAGATATCCGTTTACTGCCCAGAGCCTTTTTCAGTTACCCCACCCACCCTGCATCCACACACTTTATACTACATGTAGGTTACATGTTGGACAGTAGTTTAAATATCCATTTATAACTGGAAACATGTATTAAGTATTAAAATATGAAATAAACGGTATTTTTTTGTTTCAGTGGATAGAATACATCTCTGGATAGAAGGACAAATCATCAATGGCAAGTGCAGAGAAGCTCCAATTGGGACAGTCTCAAAACTGAAGTGTTCCATGTCCTTGTAAAATAGTAAGTTTGAGATACTTCTGACCAAAATATATTGTATTTGCTATCAAAAAGAATGATTGTGTGATACTTTTATGCATTGGCATATTGAAGAAAATGTATTAAAGATGCAGCAATCTTTACAAAATAACAGATAATTATACTGCATATAATTGTCTGCACATCAATTTATCTTTATACCTCTAGCAATAGTTTCATTAAAAAAAAATCGCGAACCCAGTTTTGAAGAAAATAACTGATCACTTGTTTCTAAATGCAGCAATTTTATTAGACATAAATGATTCATTTCAGATTAACCAGAATCCGGTGTTTCAAAAGCTAGACAGCTACACTTTCAAAACTGCCTGGGAGTTGGTGTAGGGCAGACTTACAGGCTGTGGACTCAAAATACAAGCCATTGCCTTTGGGTTAAAATGTTGACGACCCGGGTTCAAACCTCTGCGGTGCCACCGAGTTTCGTTGGTGTGTTCTTTGGCAATGCACGTAGCCGCATCCGTCTGATGGTGACATAAACCGGAGTAAGAGGAGGACGTGGATTTCTATTTACGTCATGTATTCTTCATCTATCTCTGGGTGGCTCTAAATAACCTATGATGTGTTGATAAGCGTTTAAACATCTTTCCATTCAGAACATGGATGGTTTGATAGCACAGACCAGTGAGACTAATGCTGAAGTGCAAGGATAACTGGGAATAACAGGAAGAAAGTGACGAGACTAAATTAAATTTATGGACAACAACAGAAGTATTCTGATTATGCGTGTTAAGTTTAACAAATTCTATTGAAGTACCACAATTTTCTATGAAAATTACTTTGTGTCAGGCTTGAGTGATGGTGGATTACTTGAAGTACACATTTTGCTTGTGTCTGGTGTTTTAATAATGTACAAGTATGGATTTGTTCGGGCAAATAATTAGACATACATGTTGGTTATCTTTTAATGGTTGCTTATAACACATACAATCGTGTACTTTTATTTTGTCACTGGTTTGGTTGTGTCATGTATGATTAAATTCAATTTTCCTCAATTGTCTTCAGTTATACTTTTATAAATATCAAATGGTATCACATGCGATTATAATAAATAATAAGGTTCGGCCTTAATGGGCGTCCGTCGGTCCGAAACAAGTTTTTTGTACGGACCGAGCGTCCTTGATAGCCCATCGGTCCGTGTGACTATTTTATTTTATTGTCGGTAGTCATTAAATTAAATATAATTTAACACATACAGATGGTGCCACGCGGAACTTGCCTTTTATTTAAAATAAAATCATCTTCCGAGTACCTGTTTAGAAACCACTGAAAACCAGTGTTGTAATATCGCACATGTGCTCCTTATAATTTCTACAACCCATTACGCGTATCACAAATCTTCGAACCCTGGGCATGATGTTGTATTACCACATGTTGTGTAATAACAGCGGAAGATCTCACTCTTATCCAGTCTTATATAAATAGTATTAAAACTTAACTTTAAAGGCACACTTGACAACTTTCTCATATTATTATATTTAAGGGCTGGCGTGGCGCAGTCGGTAGCGCGGCGGATTTGTAACCGGAGGCCCCGGGTTCAATCCTCCGTGGTGCCACTGAGTTCCGTCGGTGTGTTCTTGGGCAAGACACTTTCCCTTAGCCTCGTCCGTCGGATGGGGACGTAACCGGGCGGTCCCGTGTATCGGTCTATCCTCCGAGCACGTTAAAGAACCATAGGAATCTATTCGATAATAAGAGTAGGGCAGGTATTTAATCCTATCTTTAATTGAAGGCTTGAAATGAATATGGTTCAAAGGCAAAGACGAATTATTCAGGAATAAATCCATTGTGTGTTTGAATGAGTGTTTATTTCAACCCTTCGCATATAAGTTCATTGAACCAATAAGTTGACCACTAACTTGTCGATTGAGAAGTGCACATGAAAAAGTGTTTATGCCATGAAATCTGCTTCAAGACATTTTCACATTTTTGAGAATTTACAAAATAATAGGATCTTGGAAAAGGCTAATAATTCGCAAACTGTCCACATTTGATGCATGATCCCAGCCACGGTCAGTGGAATTCCTTAATTTTGGGCATAGTGTGTTCAACATGAATCCCATCAGTTGCTATACTTTTTTTTGTGGTTATTTGCTTACACATTTAACCAACTCTACTTTAGGGCTCTATTAGCCATACTGCTGTCCGTTAATAGTTTGTAATTCCACTCCTAACAGAGATTTTCTTATTTGAAATACAACTAGTGTACATCTGTGACACCCATTTCTGACCTAATCTTCATCCGGAATGTGTAAGAAGCACACTGCTTTACTTCCATTCAACTGAAATGATAAAAACAATATTCTGTAAGACACTCCACAGAAACAAACATGTTTTACACGGTCACCTCTAACGGGTTTAACTTTGTCTATAACAAAATCACACTGGTAAACCGGCGACCGAAAGATCAGCTGGCTACCGAAAGATCAGCTCAAAGCAAACATTTACCCATCAACACTGGGGTAAGTATTTCTGCTCGTTGGATACGTTATTCTCAACATATTTACAAAATAAATGGTTGCCCGTGTTGCTGAATGAACGATACACGAATGTGTGTAAATTTCTTTGCATTATGTCAAATATTTTGTGAGATATGCCGAGTTAAACGTGAATGTTTCCCAAAAAGATGTCAATTCTGAAGTTTATACCCTAAATACTCATAACATATTCAATACTGAGGTAAAACAGTTATACGATTAAAACAATTTATGTTTAATGTAAAACGTATATAATTCTTACTGCAAGAATCCACGTATTAAAAACGTTATGACTATTTAAACTACACCGGTCGGTAAGAAAATGCGCCGGAATAGCACAGCTCCGAAAATTATTGGCGCCCCGAAAGATCAGCCCTGACATCAACTTGAGAAAATTGCATTTTTGTGACCAGACGGGTGTTTTATTAGTATTTCATGAAATCACAAGAAATACTGGTTGCATTTAAATACATCGCATCAGACAACTTACTGAAATTGATAAAACCTATTTCTTTAATCAAATAGTATTTATGCTAAATCTGACGCGAATAAAAAACGGTAATCGTCTCATGCGTTTGGGCAATTAGCAGTTTTATAAGGAATCTTGTGACCAGTCGTAAACCAGTGAAATTACTTAACAAATATTATTCAATTATCGCCTGCTAATTAGGTCAATACGTAGAGTTATCGACCAGAACAATTCATTTGACCAAGAACGAAGTTCGAGGCCGATATGATTTTTTTTCTGTTTGATAAATCTGCGTATTGACCGATATATCAAATAGGCAATAATTCTTTTATTATTAAAATTATATTATTTCGTACTATAATATCCAACATACTTTATAGTTCATAAGCGCGGGAAACGTCTTAATTATAGATTATTCAATGTGCGTTGTGGAATGTTATTAAAGGTGCCGTTTTTCTACTTCTGAAGTAGAAAAAGGGCACTTTTAATAATATTCAATACCGTACATTATTGGAGAACCCTTAACAGCTATTGGAAAAAAGGTCGCAAATCCGTAGTTTTGATTTTTCTTTCAGGTTCATAATGAAATTATTCAAATGCTACTATTGCCACGAAGAAACTGATACAACTAAACAAATAATAGCACATTTATGTGATAATCATTCAAGTGAAACAATAAAATATAAAGAGTTAGAGCTGAACCATGTAACAGGCAAAACAGGATATAGAACAAAAACTTTGAATAACATTATACCTGTTTCTCACAAAATAATCGTTACCTCAGACAACAGCATCTTCAGAAGTAGAAAAACGGCACCTTTAATAACATTCCACAACGCACATCAATACATTCTGAATAATCTAAAATTAAGACGTTTCCCGCGATTATGAACTATAAAGTATGTTGGATATTACTGTATAGTACGAAATAATATAATTTTAATAATTAAAGAATTATTGCCTATTTGATATATCCACAGACATATTAACAATTGTTATTGGGTCTGTGATATATCGGTCAATACGCAGATTTATCAAACAGAAAAAAAATCATATCGACCTCGAACTTCGTTCTTGGTCAAATGAATTGTTCTGGTCGATAACTCTACGTACTGACCTAATTAGCAGGCGATAATTGAATAATATTTGAGTACAGGGAGTACATCAGGCTTTTCAAAGGGGTCTAGGGGTCCGACTTCAAATTGACAAATAATGATATTTCCTATTTTAAAGCGCCTAAACATAATAAATGATCTTAAAAATGACCCCTTAGTTTCAAGGAAATTCATTCTGTACAGTAATACCTGCTATCCTAGGTTACGCACCAGGGTTAATTTTAGCATTGTATGCCCGATTTCGTCCTAGCTATATGGTGTATTCGAAGTTTAAACCTTAACAATATGGTTCCAACATCATATTTTGATGGATATAAGTGTTTTATCATGAATTGGAACATTTTTATAATTTAAGATATTTCTAGAAAAATCATGATGTACTCCCTTTAAGTAATTTCACTGGTTTGCGACTGGTCACAAGATTCCTTTTAAAACTGCTCATTGCCCAAACGCATGAGACGATAACCGTTAACTTTTTTTATTCGCGTCGTTTTTAGCATAAATACTATTTTATTAAAGAAATAGGTTTTATCAATTTCAGTAAATTGTCTGATGCAATGTATTTAAATGCAACCAGTATTTCTTGTGATTTCATGAAATACTAATAAAACACCCGTCTGGTCACAAAAATGCGATTTTCTCAAGTTGATTTCAGGGCTGATCTTTCGGGGCGCCAATAATTTTCGGAGCTGTGCCATTCGGGCGCATTTTCTTACCGACCGGTGTAGTTTGAATAGTCATAACTTTTTTAATACGTGGATTCTTGCAATAAGAATTATATACGTTTTACATTAAATATAAATTGTTTTAATCGTATACCTGTTTTACCTCAGTGTTGAATATTTTATGAGTATTTAGGGTATAAACTTCAGAATTGACATCTTTTTGGGAAACATTCACGTTTAACTCGCCATATCTCACAAAATATTTGACATAATGCAAAGAAATTTACACACATTCGTGTATCGTTCATTCAGCAACACGGAGAACCATTTCTTTTGTAAATATGTTGAGAATAACGTATCCAACGAGCAGAAATACTTACCCCAGTGTTGATGGGTAAATGTTTGCTTTGAGCTGATCTTTCGGTAGCCAGCTGATCTTTCGGTCGCCGGTTTACCAGTGTGAAAATGAAATTATTGTTGATTTTCAGAAATTGTTTGCCCAAAATAAAGCAAGCAGTTAGCTTATAGTATTTCTCTTAAAAATAGTGTGCTAGTCATTTTAAGTTACTTGTAGGTCGAACATTGTATACATGACGAATTCAAAGGAAAACATTTTTAAATTCTTCATACTGAAGTTCCTATATTTATATGCATGAATTGAGACACATTTACCACAACAAAATAATTAAAATGAACACAGAACCTGTTTACCAAGAAATAAGTATCTCGTGTCGAGAATATATTTATTTTGCCGCTATGCGTTACAAGAATTTTATAAAGTCAACTTACATTCTTTTCAAACAGATGATCAGATCTTGATTGCTGCTCTCTCTCCATGTCGGGGTATATATTTTCATAGGTCCATTGTCGGTCATTACTGAAAACATACAAAGTAAATAATGAATGAAATGGGGTTTACAACCTGTTAAGTTTATATTTGGACAGCAACCTCAGTGACTTATGAGGTGAAAGATGAAGTTTCCCATCAAACATGCCTCCGCCATGGAACGAACTCAGGCTGTTCAGAGGTCTGCAGCTCTTAAAGCAAGGCCTTAATTATCCACCGAGCTTCCAGAAAAAGAATTTTATTACTAATATAATCAATTGGCAATGAGAAAATCAAATGACCGCCATTGACTTTGTGTCATGACAATAATATAGTTATTTAATGGCGGAGACAATAATTTGCATGATCCTTCTTTTCACCTAGGGCAAATGGTGTTACTATTGACCATGAAGTCATTAAATAATATAGTTGTTAAATATAGTTATTTAATTCAGTGGTCAATAGTTACAGCTATTTGCCCGAGGTGCATGGACGAATCGTGAACTATTCATAACTTTTACATCCGGTCAATTTCCGATACATTGATGCCTCTGCGATATGATGCCAACCATTCAATAGTTCATCATGTGACCGCGCAATAGTAAATTTAGCGTGCAATAGTACTACTGAGACCTTGACGCCTAGTGCAAAAGTACCCTTCTCGGGTCAGTAGTAACTCACTTTGATAACTCTAACCATTGAATTCTAAGTTCTATTGACCGGTAATTTATATAGTGCTTTATTACATGATTTAATATAACAAGCCGGTCATTCTGTTATAGTCTAAACTACTGACCAGTAATTTATACCGGAGATAATGTAACGGCAATTAATTTCTCATGTATTAATGCATGCATCTCCATGATCAATCAATGTTGTGGTGATATTTACCCGACGGCCCGTTAAGCTCAGTTGGTAGAGCACTTACCGTGTAAGTGAGGGTCCCATGTTCAAGTCCTGTGCTGGTTGCACTCCACACACCCGCCCCCCCCCCACTCACCCCACCCTTATCCACGCTCAATTACACCAAAAATTACAACATTAAAGAAGTACTTTGTGAGCGTTTTCCTTCACATTATTGGGGGCGGGAGAAGATGGGGCAAATATTTGCCCCCCCCCCCGAATCTGAACAATGAGGGGGCGGCTCCCACACCCCTCCCTGGCCCACACGGCTCCTACGCCTATGTTGTCATAACAATAAATAACGTCATATGTATCAGCGAGTATGCATAAGTATACTTTTTCTTAAAGTAATAATATGTAATAGCATTAAATTCTTGAAATATCGAGTATCAACGTAATCCGTCCGACTCCCCACCCACTACCATTTCAGGACGTCCTGATTTGTGAACCATGATTTTAGACACATTTCGGCACTTTATTAACTATTCTATAGACAAACAAGCTACAGATATATTCATTTAATATAAAAAATTCATACCTTTCAGGAACATCCGATAATTTCAAGTTAAATAGTTAGGTTATTGTAAATCTTTCGATATGCCGCAAATTTCTGGGGAATTCCGTGAGTCCTGTCTATGACGTCACGCATCATACGATCGATAACTCCTACCGGCATAAAGTGTACTTTATGGAAAGGCGTATATATTGTCCTTTAATTCACGCCTATATATATACCTTATGTACAAACCTGACTCTAACTATTGTCACATAATACAAGCCCATACATATACATAATGTACACACCTGACCCTAGATATTCTCCTTTAATACAGGCCCATATGTATATACTGTATGTACAAACCTGACCCTGGATATTGTTTCTTAATTAAAACCATACATATTAGGTATGTACAAATCTGACGCCGGATATTGTCCCGTAATACAATCCCAAACATATATCTAATGTAGAACCCTAACTATGTTCTGACAGACAGACAGACAGACAGACAGACAGACAGACAGACAGACAGACAGACATACAGGCCAGACAGACAGACAGACAGCCAGAAAGCCAGACAGGCCAGACAGACAGACAGACAGACAGAGGGCCAGACAGAGGGCCAGACAGAGGGCCAGACAGAGAGCCAGACAGGCCAGACAGAGACCCAGACAGGCCAGACAGACAGACAGACAGACAGACAGACAGACAGACAGACAGACCAGACAGGCCAGACAGACAGACAGACACACAGACAGACAGACATACAGACAGACAGACAGACAGACAGACAGACAGACAGACCGAGAGCCAGACAGGCTAGACAGACAGACAGACAGACAGTCAGACAGACAGACAGGCCAGACAGAGTGCCAGACAGAGACCCAGACAGACAGACAGACAGACAGACAGACAATAAGACAATAAGACAATAAGACAGAGACCCAGACAGGCCAGGCAGAGAGCCAGACAGAGACCCAGACAGGCTAGAAAGACAGCCACCCATCCAGCCATCCAGCCAGACAGACAGACAGACAGACAGACAGACAGACAGACATGCCAGACAGACATGCCAGACAGACAGACAGACAGAAAGGCTAGACAGACAGACAGACAGACAGACAGACAGAGACCCAGACAGACAGACAGACAGACAGACAGGCAGAGAGCCAGACCGAGACCCAGACAGGCCAGAAAAGACAGACAGACAGACAGACAGACAGACAGACAGACAGACAGACAGAGGGCCAGACAGACAGACAGAGGGCCAGACAGAGGGCCAGACAAAGGGCCAGACAGAAGGCCAGACAGAGAGCAAGACTGGCCAGACAGACAGACAGACAGACAGACAGACAGACAGACAGACAGACATACAGACAGACAGATAGACAGACAGGCCAGACATAGTGCCAAACAGAGACCAAGACAGACAGGCCAGACAGACAGACAGACAGCCAGACAGACAGTCAGTCAGTCAGACAGACAGACAGACAGACAGACAGAGGGCCAGACAGACAGACAGAGGGCCAGACAGAGGGCCAGACAAAGGGCCAGACAGAGGGCCAGACAGAGAGCAAGACTGGCCAGACAGAGACCCAGACAGGCCAGACAGACAGACAGACAGACAGACAGGCCAGACAGACAGCCAGACAGACAGACAGACAGACAGAGAGCCA
>JAWPHD010011549.1:0-82934 GCA_037043455.1 Cyrtodaria siliqua
AAAGGTCACAATATAAACAGAACTCTTTGTGAAATGGTTTTCTGGAAACCAACGTCTTGACACGGTGGTGTCATGTTCATTTAGCAACACGAGAGAGATACTATGAATGTATGTCATGATTTCCCAAAGATAATTGATTTCCTGGAGAGAGCATATACTTCAAACTAGTCAAAGGTGTGATGGACACAGTTTATATATGCCGTTTATAATTCCTTTTCAGTATTGGCACTTGCGGTCAAGTACAATTACCGGCTGGATCATATTTCAATTGCGCTGAAGAAAAGAAATTAGAGACATATGCCATTGCTGTTATGTAAGTTTACAACAAACCGTAGTACAGCCTGTATTAATCTGATTGCAAATAGACACTGGTCAACTTGACCTCTAACTCACGGGGTATGTGCAGTCAAACAATAAGTAGTGCAGACTCCATTGAAATGAGACCTTTCTAAGGTGATTGCAAGAACGTAAGAAATATCTTTTAATAGAGATCTTTCAAGGCAACAAAATACAACCAAGAGAATAAAGTAACAAACTCCATTTTATAGTTTATTCATGAGAGTAATGAAAGAAGCAACACCTCTCACGCCACCTAGCTCCGGTTTAAGCGGTATTCTACTTCGAATCCACATAGATTGGACTCGGTTGATCTCAAAGAACCAGTAAAAACAACATTACTGATTCTTAAAAGTGCATGAAACTCTCACAATCAGTCCCAGACCCAGATTCCATTATCATACTTTACATCAATGTCTCTACTATTTCCTGTACTTAGTTAATAGGCAGATGATTCAAACATCTGTTATTGCCATATAAGTATGGTAGAAGGGGTCGGCCACAAGTTCAAGTCCTTCCCAATACAATGAGTTACATAAATAAACATGGCTAAATAGTATATTATTTTTTTACAAAGTATTATAAACAAACTAAAGATAAATATACATATGCTGATATAGTTTTGTTCGCTGTTGTGAAATATTGTACTCGATAAAAGCGGAAAAGAGTAAGCTGTATGAAAGTTATAAAGAAGAAGATGAGGGTAGTAGACATGTTGGAAATACAGTTTAGTGTTTACGTTTGAAAATGATTTGTTAGGAATATGTTAGTGATTAAAGCGTTTGGTCTCACTAATGCAAGCCTGAAAAACATTTAAAAATAATTCCTTTCCGCGTCGTGATATATGTCCCTTACCACATATATGGAAAAAAGCGACGTAAGCAGATCTAAGATGATAGAATAAGTAGAAACCCGTTTATTAAGAGGCGGGCATTTATGTTTATGCATTATTCTACAATACAATTGAATAAATAAAGGACCTGGTTTTATGCACTTGGCTCAGTGTAGTGCTAATGCTTGCATACTTGTTAGTGTTAAAGCTTCTAACTCTAGCCAATGTGAAAGTAAATGCTTGCTATGCAATATGGGATGAGATCAGACATTGGATGTCAGGCACAGAATTCTTGCTTGTGTAGCGGTTTTTATTATGTTAATTAAAGGTCGCCTTTACAATACATTTAATTTTATTGGCAAATGAGGAAAATCATGATGCTATTTTATTTTTCAGAGGCGTTTTGTCTGTTTTGGGTGCTATTGTTGTTCTCGGTACCTTATATGACGTCATTTACGTCAGCTTCGTTCGATGACAGCGAGGCGAAAATGCCCTGGGCCCATAACAAATGGAACATGCAATGCTTCTAAACCCGTCCTTACTAATGACAAACAACCCGTCGACAGACCCATGCGTACAATGAAGTACACGCTAATAATGGCTATACAAACGGCGGTTATACGGTTTACAGAGACTGCCAACGGCGGAACAAGAGAAATGGAACAACACTGCAGTACGACAAAGAGAAAGATACACCGGTTGGCGCCAGTGATGTTAACATTGCTATAAATAACGGAACGAACGAAATAGTAACACTCAAAAAGACACCTAAGGCAAAGAGGTATACAAGCCACTTCATGGAAGGGGGTAAATGGGGTAAATCAAAAAAAATAACCCTTCATTCTATTGCTTAAATGGACTGGATTCTCCTTAGTGTGTTAGATAAATTTAAAACATTACCAGTTTTACCACACTATGTAACACTAATATGATTCTCATATGATATCTTATATACAATGAGCAGTACATGAATCGTATATTAAACCTTGTATATAAGAATCATATATAGAGGATCTTAAACGAGTTCCCATTGCATATAAGATTTATGGACGAGTTATGAATTATTTTAATTTAACGAGCCTTTTGGCGAGTTAAAATTAAAAATAATTCATAACGAGTTTCATAAATCTTATATGCAATGAGAACTCGTTTAAGATCCTTTTTATCACATAACATTGCAATCAAATTAGTAAAAAATAATTCAGATGTACATAGAACCGCCACGTCGTCAGACACTCTTTAGCGCCCAAAACGTCATAAAAGTAAGTGACGTCGTAACGTCGCGTCTCACACATAACGTTGCGCAATAAAAGAGTTCGTGTTTTACCTCTTTGCAAAACAGCAGTTTACGCAAACTTTTTAACAAACCAACAACAATGTTTTGTATAGCGTGCATTATTTTTATAAGCTGCACAAATAATAAGTTTATGACTCAGATCTGGGTGAATTTATAATAAATAAAAAAGTTTTCAGTTAATAAACTTGCGTAGTGTTACAGGTTTACTCAACCAATCAAAATCGTTCCAGGTTGTATTACACGTGTGTCATACAATAGAATATTAAATGGGTGTTCGACACTGCTAACAAGGGATTGTATGTGATTAAACATGAAGCTTATATTAAACCTTGTATATAAGAATCATTTACATGAGTACCATATACAAGTCTACAACTGTTTTTCATGAAATATATGAAAAGTGTGCTTTAAAACGGAACTTTTTTATTTGTATTGTCGATATGACATTTCATAAAATTCCTATTATATAAATCATATCGAAAGGTTTTATATGAGTATTATATATTATATATGAGGGTGACTAAGTCGTATGATTCTCACATTAGAATAAAAAACATACATCTATAAAATATGACTTTCCTATAAAGTGAGTTACATTAAATTTAGAATTTACATTTTAATGTATTAAACAGAAAGGGAAATGTATGAAAAAAAGGCAATTTGCATATGTTATAATTATAGAACAGAACATTGCATGTACATGTATATAATAATTTCACGTACACCTTAACCTTTCCTTCTATATCCTCTCTCATGTATCATTGAATTTTGATTGAGAAATCATTTAAAATATCGAAGTGGGATTATAATATTTATTTTATGATAAGCAATGAAATACTGTATTTTTATCAGTGAATTAAAAGTGTTATTTCACATTGGAAATAGGTTATTTTTCACAGTAGCGGCGGGACTAATTTATAAAAAAAAATTGGTAAATTCTATACAAACAATTTGTAAAATCATAAAATAAAAATACAACGTTTTCTCACTTTCGATATAATAGAAATATGTTATTAACTCGAAAACAACAAATATCCTGTATTTCTTTTTTTATTTTCAACATAATAAGTTATATAAAAAGCTGTTTAAGCGATAAAAAATATCATTATATTTGGGTTTTTTATTTTAAAAAAATCAAGGTTCGACATAGTAAAAGTTTCCGTTGACCTCATTTTTTGTTTAAAATGGTAGAATAGGAAAAATGCTACCATTAGAAGAAGAATTACATTGTGATGGGTTTTGGCATAAAGGAATCTTGTATCATAAAAAATATTTAAGAAACACGCGTCTAAAGTTGGACAATATTTGTGAATTTTTCGCACTGTTCCACGTGAAATTCAGGTAAAGTTCACAGTGTCCGATCTGTTTATTATTAGGTCTGTGGTTTAGTGATGTAGAGCAACTGTGAAACGTGCTCCCCGCTGAAGCCGGTGCTAGTGGGCGTGAGAGGGTCCACTCTTGTATTACCGCTCATGAATAAACTCAAGTCAAAGTCACGTCTGATTCTTTCTCCCTTGTGTTACTTGCTTGGCAAGGGACCCGAATTAAGTATTTATTTCAGTATTTATTGTATATAATTATCAAATGAGATTATATGAATCTCCAATGACTAGATTTTATATAATAATCATATAAGCATAATATAACTGGTATCATATCAGAGTCAG
This sequence comes from Cyrtodaria siliqua, assembly GCA_037043455.1. NCBI lineage: Eukaryota > Metazoa > Mollusca > Bivalvia > Adapedonta > Hiatellidae > Cyrtodaria > Cyrtodaria siliqua. Next base: position 4,133 of record JAWPHD010011549.1, read on the forward strand.
GTAAGAAGTCGTATGGCTACTGATATGTGGCAAAATTGCTAGAGTTTACTGAATTTATTTCAATTTCCGCATAAAACTGTGGTTTTCATTTTGTTTTTGCCCTATGTGTCATGCTTAGCACGCAATTTATGACGAAAAATATATGTTTATGATCGAGGTAAAACTGTATCAGAGACTGGAGATTTAGCAGGCTGATAGGCTTTATATCATTACTATATAATATTACCCAGGCGTGATTGAACAAATCCTGTTATCGTTCTCCGCTTACTCAAATGGAGTGAAGATACTGAGTACGAATCAAGGATCAGGCAGTCTTGGAGCCGTCAATGGCATCCGGGTTACCTCAGCATGTGCTGGGTCATCCTGGGGCATACCTACGCCTTTGCGAGTGGGTTTGACGGTAAGGAATATACAACTTCATATACAGTATAGCCAGTATCAACTGACGTGCTCCCATTTCGAAAATAGAATGTGTCCATCCTCGATCCGTCTTCGGCATGGCGTAAACCCTCAACCGCTATTTACTTAGTTTAACATATGGTTATTTGACATCGATTGCGATACAAGTTATTGCAAATTAGATTAATCACTCTCGATGGCTTCCTGGGTAGAAACCAGTACTAATCAATGTGGATAAATTGTCTTGCTCAATGATACATAAACGCGGCCGCGGCAAGGATCAAACCCACGACCTGCTATTTACTTGTCTTTAACCTCTTTAAAAGTCATCCCTGGCAAAAGTCATCCTTTTACATATGTGGCTATTTGTGTCGTACTACATCATACTGTATACATTTCCCTTGATATGTATTAAGCCAGTGGTGGTGTATTAATCAGTGGATAAATCATTAGGTGATAGAGGGTGACTCAATTGGCGAGTCAGCTTTTCTTCAGGACCTCTTTACAGCATAATTACAACTATACTACATCATGGTACATCAATGATTAATTACGGTTGTTGTTTGTCATGATGACCAGATTGCAAAGCATTACTTTGAGAAATTATACAATATACTGTTAATCGAATATATAGTACTTAAACTACGATGCGGATTCAGGTAGCCTCTCCTCGCATCTAATATTCCCCTTATAAACAGATTACGGATGTAGTGATTCTTGTCGGATGTGTAATACGTTGTTTACAATTTTGAATCATGCCCATCAGAAAACTGAATACATACTCGTATTTAATTATTTTACAGATAACCTGATTCCATATTTCGGTAGAAAAATGCAGTCATGGACGTTCATGGCGCTATCTTCTGCAACGGGTTGCGGTGGATTCTTTTTTGCATGAAGGTAAAACATTTACATGTGCCAGGTCTCAACTATTGGTAAAATAGTTACATTTGCACTAGTCCTAAATTATTGGCTAAACTATTGCATATTACTTTAAGCCCTTAATAATTGATAAAAATATAACACCAAGTCCTTAATTTACACCTTCCTTAATGATGGATAAAACAGTTGAATAAGTCCTTAACTTGCACTTGGTAAGGCTATTGCATAACTCTTTGATCTGCACCAATCGGTCAAGCTATAGCATAAGTCCTTAATTTCCAACAGCCCTTAATGATTGGTAAATGCTTATTGGCAATTGTCATTAATGTGCATCAGTCCTAATGACTGATAAAACAATTCCAGAATCCTTAATTTGCACCGTGGTTAAACGACCTTTATGATAGGCTAAACAGATGCATAAACGCACCTTATCTGCATCAGTCTTGAATAGTTGTTTAGCTAGCTGTTAGTTTTTCTTTGTTTGCTTTCGACTGTTCCAATAGTGTTCCAATAAGTCGAGAAGAGCATCGATGTGGCTTGTAGTGTCTATCTACGTCTCAATGTAGAAACAGAGATCAGAGTTGTTTTCTTAGATAAGTTCATGAGAAGGTACTTGAAATCGATGTTTTTGTCAGTCTAATTCTTTTGTCGTTTCTGTAAATGATTAAATTGACATGTTGAAAGGTGAGTATATATGAGTATATTTTGTCAAAATTAGGTTGTTCCATACTTTCTTCGAATGTGGTTCTTTGGTTAAAGTAGGTTTCTTGACGAGATTCTTTTAAGTTAGAAAAGTATGTGTCGTACTAACTAAAGCCTGCAAGCCTAAAGATACAGTCTGCAGACGTTCCACACGTTGACTGTAGTAGTCCACTGTGTAGTTTATACATACGTTATCGCACAGCCATATCATAACAACTAGCATGTTTACGGTCACTTGTAAAACGTCTAGACATAGAAATGAAAAGAAGTCATCATTGTCCGCATGAATGTCCAGTTGATCAGTGAGTCCAGACCACTGGACGTAATGCAAACTATACGTAATATCTGTATTGCATTTGGTCTGATCTGGAAAGGGTTAACACGTGCATGGTCCTGATTTACTGACTTATACTTTCACAAGTCCGAAATTATTGACCAGGACTTGTATTGTTACGTTATTATGATCGGTCAAGATTTGCATCATTCATTTCTTTTGTACCGCATTCCTTAAGGATCTATCAGGTATTTATTTGTATCAGTTCCTGATGATTAGTCAACAAAATCATTAGTCCTTCTAATTGGTCTTGCAAATGTCCTTAGTAATTCGCAAAGGCTCGCATAATATTTTGATTTGAACCAGTTCTTTGTTATGTTTAATTTAAATATATTGCATTGCCATATATGTACAAGTACAATGTAATCGGGTCGGGCAGCAGGTGCTATCCACATTAGTTACGTCCCTTCCCTACAATGGAGTTTTAACAACTGTATTGAATGGCTATTGCTATTAACACGTATCATTAAGCTGGATTAACGACAACATGAAAGTAGTAGGACATGTTAAGATAATAAGATGATACATTCGTATAATTAGAAAATAGAAACGAAGAGAAGTAGAAGTGGAAGAAAGACAAAAAATGTAATGTGTTGACAGTTCTTAATTTGCATTGGGATTTTTAATGATTGGCCAGTACTTACCACAGTCTGTAATTTACAAAGAGTTCCATACATTCGGGCGAAGCTGGCTGATCATATATTACATCGTAAACTTAGATATAAAAGTCTGAAGGAAATGTAGCATTCAAGGACCACAGTGAACCACAAACAAGCACAGAAACAAACAACAATTACAAAGATGATTAAAAGGCAATATATGATATCACACGCTCATACAACATATAATAAACGCATCGTGTTTTAGTTTAAACTTAACTATTTTACATCGATTGTAAAGAAATCTCTCTAAACTTATTTTAATCACTCTCGAAGTATTCCTGTGTAGAACCAGTACTAAGCAAAGGCATATAAAGCGTCTTGCTCAGGGACACAACACATGTGGTCATGGCGGGGATCGAACCCATACTACTAGACTACAGCGCTCCACAGTGTGCTTTACTTGACACTTTCTATTTTAAACTATTTGTTTTACAGTGGTATCTTGGTGGCGTACCTGTCATTAAAAGAACTAAAGAATGTTGGAGGCGCATTGAAGCTGAACTGGTTCATGTTCTACTTTCACAGATTTTGGAGGTAAATAACTCATTTCACTTTCCATTTACCATTTATTATCAGTATGCGTTTGAATAGTGACTTTCATTGTATGCCTATTTAAATGATTTGATGATTTATTTAAAACGTTTTATATGCTGTTTGAAGAAGGTAGTTTTCATTTAATGATATAGAAACTGATACTAGCAGTCAAAGCCTTATATAATGCGCATTTTGAAAGGTGTATTTGATGTATGTTTTTCATATATTTAATAAAACAAACATTAAGCAATAGTAGTAGTTAAAACTATAGTAGTAGTTAAAACTATAAAAAAGAGTATGATAATGGACCTTTGGAAACGGCCGAACACGACACATACAAAATATTGCAGTCTCGGTTTGATTGAGACGGTAATGAAATATGCTAGCTTCATTGATTATTAAGATAATTTTATATGCATTTTGAAGAATCGATAATTACAAGCTTATTATATACCGTTTGAAAACCGTATTTCATTGTATGAAATACAAATTAACAAGCAAAACCTTTTGTATATGCGATGTTTCATATATACAGTGATAAATAAAAAAACTTATTATAAGCTGTTTAAAATCGCATTTAATTAAAAAAAATCAAATAATGATTAAAACCTGCATTAAACATTAAACACGACTGTATTTCATTGTATGTTAATGTATGGGATTCAAATTGATATATCTACACCTTCTTATATGCGGTTGGGCCTACCTCCACAGTTGGAACCTGGAAAGTCGCCATATGATCTTAGATGTTGGCGCGACTACTGAACATCCAGTTCCATATTATATGCCGTTGGAATAGAGGAATTTATATTTAGTTTTTTAATATCGAAAAGCGTATTGCATTCAGATTTGTACGATACACACACAAATAATTAAAAACTAGTTATTTTTGTTTTACGGTTTAAATGTGTCGTTTCAGTGTACGGTTTAAAGAATGTAATTTATGTTATTTAATACACATCGAAACTGAAAACATTTTTAAATGTAGTTTAAAGAGTGCCTTTTAATTTTGAACTTCTGTTAATAATTACAACCAATATATATGCGGTTTAAGGGCCGTGTACCACTGTATGCATCGAATTGAAAACTAATATGCGTTTTCAAAATCTAAAGATATAAATTGATACTTAAAGAAACTAACCCGCCAAATAACGACAAAGAAAAGATCGGACAGGTAAAGTAGCATTCAAGGAGGACAGTCAACCACAAAACACAGAAACAGACAATCAAGAAGGCAAAAGTAAAAATAAATGCAAACGACATCACAAACACAACAGAGTTGACAATAGGGGTACCGCCTTGGAACGGTCAGTGGCAAAGTAGGCCACTGAGTAGGCCACTGAGGGTTTAAACCGGTTCTAGGGTGCACCAAACCTCACACTTACCCTACTGTCATCCCATTCAAACAGGACAGTGTAAATAAAAAAATGCCCGCCATGATCTAATCTCTAACCAACAAGCTAGCATCAGCAGGCATTATAAGTAACACACAAATATGCTCGTGTAAATATAATACAAAACAAACAATAGCCTAGAAAGCCACAATGAAGGTACTCAGTACCTTGGCAGAAGCCAGAGCAACAGGAGAATAAACCATTAAGGGCACGACAAGAAAGATCAAAGACAAACATCAAACGCCACCGTCCCAATGGGCTTTAGGTAGGCGTCATCATAGGGTCCACAGCCTGTCCGTCATCGTACAATTAAAGAGGAAAGCATAGTGGCGAACTGTAAAAGGGTCCACCACCAAGCATGCAGTACGTTGCAAAATGATAGGGTCATAACCTCTTTTGATAAACTTGTTAACAAGTTTAACAAAGATAGTATGAAAGTGATCATGACAAAGAATATTACGAAGTTTATAAATCACATCACCATAGAAGTCAGGTTGTGATAGTCCTTGTCGCAGAAAAGTCCTTAAATTACTTTTATATTTGGAAAAAATATCAGGGTTACGATAATAAAATTTTGCAAAGGTTTTACGAAGTTTATGTTAGCAGTAACCCTGATTGAGTAGCTTTTTAGTTATACAGAGATTACGAATATTAAAGTCCTCAACTCGAGTACAAGCTCTTGAAAAACGAATAAGTTGAGACACGTACACCCCATAAGAAGTTGCTCGGGGAACATCCCCATTTAAGTGGGGATAATTAACAATGTCAAAATTAAAATCATCTCTCTTGTCATAGATTTTGCTAATTATTTCACCATTTTCAATCGAGAGATCTAAATCAAGACAAGAAGCGTTATTATCAGATATATTAGCTTTGTTAAGCTGAAGTTCTTTAGGATAAATATTATTAACCATAGTTGGAAAGAAAGGGTTGTCAATGTTCAGTATGTCATCCAGATACGTTACACTACAAAACCGTTTAACACTATCCAGGTGTTTATGTCATATAATAATGTATATGTGCAGATTAAAATATAAGTTTATTAGCGAGTTCTTAAAATATCGGTGATTGAATATGCGTAAAATGTTGGTAACTCTTAATTCCACACTCCAGTTTCGGGGTTTGGCTTGGCTGGTTAAAGCTGTTTATATTGTGTCTAGAGAGTTTGGATTCACAAAATATGCAAGTTATATATATACACCTCGTTATCAGTATGTCAAGAAACGGTGTAATTATGTTGTAAAATGTGGCTGTTGTTGGCGGGATAGCTACTTTAAAATTTCAAATTTCTATATTCTATAATGTTACAAACCTGATAAATCCATTTTAGAGGGTTTACGCAATAGCAGTGGGCAATAATTTGAGATTCATTGCAGTTTTTATATCACTTAGAAGTGGCGTAACACCGATATGAATGAGATTTTTTACGCCCATTCCCCTAAAACGATTACTTCGACTTTTTCCACCAATATGCACGCGAGTCCTTATGTTGCATTTATTTTTCTGCAGACTTACCCCGCCGTACATGCTGGTAATGATGGTTGGAACCGTAATATTGCCGTATGCGTACTCCGGGCCGTTTTGGCGCGATGGAGAATTCCCGACTATGGACAACTGTCGTGACAACTGGTGGACCAACCTTCTGTACGTCAACAATTATGTCAAGGCCGACAAAATGGTATGTATTTCTTTAATTTGACAATATGTTATCTCATATGTTGCACATATGTAAAATATCTTGAGAAAATAACACGTTCAGCATATTGTAAGCATATGAAATAAATGAAAATGTACATTGGACACACATGACCAAATATTTTCTGGTAAATGACTTTTATTCGCGGTATCTTAAAATGCCCCAAACCCTTGTTTAAAGAAGTGTCCCGGACAGTTGATGAATGTAATTAACACTTATGAATGAAATATTGTTAAAACTAATGAAAGATAGAAGTGTCCTTTAAAAAATATATGCCATGCCAAATGCTATTGGCATTGAAAAAAATAGATACTTTATAATATTGATAGATTACTATTTTATTATGTAAACTTAGTATAAAGCGCGCATGAATTCCCAAAGGACATTGGCTCATTTATCCGTGTTCACCCGGGTTGAACTAGAATTGGCTCATTAGGGAATTATTTTGACGCAGACTGACATCTTCATATTGCATTAATAAATAGCCCAGCAAATTAACAAAGTATTGAATACAATGCCATGCACATGTAACTATTTCGTTTCAGTGTATGGGTTGGTCGTGGTATTTGGCAAACGACATGCAGTTTTATGTCATCAGTCCATTTATACTTTTGCCGCTGTTCTAGTAAGCAATTTGTATTACAATTTAGTAGTATAACTCGAAGTTTGACACGTTAAAACTTGCAACGTGCAAGTGTTTTATTATTACCTTTTAACGTTATACATTCTCAACCATTGAAAACACAATTAAAATATATAACCATAGAAGAAATAGTGGCTTGAACTTTTGTATGTCGGCATATGTCGCACTTGTCACCTCCCTAATTGATTTTCTTTGAATATTTTAAAGAGTCTTTTACTTGTTGCAAATAATAAAACAGATGTGGGAATATCTTTCAAAAATAACATTCGATGGTGTATATTACCTACATTCAGTTTTATTGTACGATAACAAAACCAATACAAGACAGTAATAGAAAGGAAAATGTTCCACTATATGCTGACAGAATCTGGCATGCAGTATTATGTAATACTTTTCTTTCTATCAAACAATCTTCTATGTAATACTTACGCTATATTTTTAAATGCAAATACATATTTTACCAATATTCTGAATGGATATAAATACATTCCCCAAAATAGCAATTATCGCAATTTGTTTATCTATTATGCTTTGAACGAACTCATATTTAGCATGTGATTTCAAAGGTGAATTTTGGATATTTAAACTATAGTTTATGAAACCAGAATAAGTTGGTATTTACGAAAAGTTGTCTATAGATTGTATATTATTACATCTTGCCTTAACATGTCGACCTGTAGAATATGCTTGCTTACTTTGAATTCGACAATGGTATTATGCATTGAACAATTGCAACGACTTTTAAGTGTATGGAACACAGAGAGAGATACCATATTTTGAGTTTATCATTACAGCAACTTTATAGCTGGTGGAATATCCTGCCTCATGTTCCTCATCGCGACCATCAGTGCCACGGTAGTTATAAACCAGCGCCACCATTATCCGTCACAGTTGTTTGACGAGTATGCACCGAAAGCGTAAGATTTATCATATTATTTCACATCTTTATACATCAAACCAATATCTTTATGTTTTTTAACTATGTGACAATCCCATATTTCGGCTATTATACTCAAAACAGTTGCCTCGTCCAAATATTGATTCTGTCTGCCGCGTACTTGTCCAATAGAAACCTCATGATTTTAACAGGTTCTTCATTGAAAGGTACACTTTATTGTTACACATTCGTTTAACAAATAGAAGAGTTGTGTTTGTTAAATCTAGGGGGGAATGGGAAATCTATGGAAGGTGTCCGAGTAATCCGAGTGGCTTTTTAGGGTCAGAGGAACTCCGATAGTGAAAACCGGGGGATAACTAAAAACACACAGTCATGCACTTTCAACGATGTTTGCGGCGTCGGGTCGTTTTTTACGATAGTTTAGGTTAACAGATGGACCAATTAATGTTTATTATACCAAGTTGCAATGATATGACTGCACCTTTATCGATTGTAGTGACACAATAAAACATTTATGCTTTTAAGTACACTTTTTACTATATACGCCATATTGTCATTTTGCATATTGATTAAATTCCCGTGATATTCTCGCGCGAGGCGAAGGCATTCATATTCCCCTCATCAAATAAGTCCACTATCAACTGACAACATCGAGGGATTTTTGGAGTGGAACGAACTTTTCTCGGAGCATTTATATATATATAATTAGGGTATAAACTTTAAATATAAACAACTGGATGTTGTTCAGGGAATTGCAAGATTGGTCACAATTTTGAAATTGTTTCAATTTTGCGGGAAATATTTATCGGCGCACCGGTCACGATCACGTGACATTTGACCTGAATAATAACAAATGTTGGAAATTTAATATTTTTTAACTTCGTCGGAAAAGGTGGACCGTTACAACTTTATTAAGAGTAATATAACAAATATTTCGGTTCAAGTAGGTAAATAAATATATTGATAATCGCTTTAGATGCTTGAAATTCAATGCTTACATTCTTAGATATATTTACTTAAAACCATGAGGGTAGCTCCTCTTCCACGAGGGAGAGGTGATCCCGTATTTTTACTATAGGAACCGCTCTGACCGTACACAGCCAGATGAAATATCAAAATCGTAAAAAGGGCTGGTAAGGTCAGAGAAGGCTGGGATTAGTGTCCGAGAAATAAGAAATAAATTACAGTATGGTCTCATCCCTTATCAAGGTTGGTATATATATTGACATTATGCATCATTCCATTCAACAATCTTTTTCATTTCAGACTTGATGAGGATTTCGAGTTGAATTTATACATTCCAAGTTATGCTCGCATGGGACCTTATGTTATCGGCCTATTTACCGGATATGTTCTATACAGATGGAAGTGCAAATGTAGAATACCAAAGGTACGATATAGATTTTCATTCATGACATGTACTGGCTGTATGACATTGTGACGCTATATTTTGTGTTATATAACTGTTCATTTTCTGAAAAAAATCTTAATTTGTTATTTTGCTTCAGTAGCTTTATGGTTTAGTAAACTAACCTTACCACAAAGTGTATTATTTAACAATGTTATAAGCGAGGTAAATACGCTTTAAGAAAAGTTAGTTACATGCAGCTGACGGAAAGACTTGCATAGAATGTTGTTTTGTTAGTAAGTAAATAAGCACTTTTTAAATGTAGGGAATTCATTGATAACACAATTTTCATTTAAAACCTTTGATAAACCTCCCACCCCACACTCCCATAAATTAACAGAATACGGTTACTTTAAAGTAACAACAACACGCTGATCAAACTTTATACAACATGTTTAATTACCTTTACATAACACTGAATACGTAATAGAACACTTTTAACTGATGCATCTGCCATGAAACAACATAAGTGTTAACCAATTTAAGGGACACACGGCAGTCGTTTTTTTTTACCCAAAATGTTTTTGAAAGCAAGACATTCCACGAATTATAGTGAAAGTTAAGTTCCATACAGGTTCTTTAACTTTTTTTTTATTTCAAAATACGGATTTCAGTAATGAGAAATAACTCAAGCCAATGTAATTATTAAACGTTTGTAGGTATCATGACATTTTATAGCCACACATGACTAAGAAAATGTTGACCAAGGGATATTGGAGCACAAAAGCACCCGAATCTTTCGAAAAGTTGCAATTTTTTATATATAAATATCAAAATATAACAATTCTTTTCAATATTTACTTTTAAGGAACCTCGATTATACGTATGATGTATTTATTTCATTCAAACAAACAAATTTGATGTTTTAGAACTGTAATTTTAGACAAAAAAATTTTTTTGTCTAAAACTTGAAGAAAGACGCCAGAAATTTCCAAGACATATGGGCCCGGACGGTGGTGATGACCTTCGGGAAAACACTTTATTATTCAATGTAAATGATTTTTTTATTATTTCTTCAAGCTAGTGCAACCGCGTTAGTAAAAAAAGAGTAATATTTAAAAAAAAAACATTTATTTTTTTAATAGGAAGACTAAAAGAAGACAGATGAACACACATATAATACAGACCTGAAGATTGACGTGTGTTCATTTCAATAGATATTCATTCATGACATGTACTTGTTGTATGATATTGTGACGCTATATTTTGCAACTTCTGTAAAGTTTAACCATTGAAAATTTGGAATGCGTTCTTACAATTTGTGTTTTTCCTTCAGATTGTGAATCCGGTTTGTTGGTTTGTCTGCATTAGTACGTGCTGTGTTCTCGTGTATTCCCTCTACACTGAAGGGGGCAGTAATACCTTTAGTGTCGAGAGGTCCACGGCGTTTAATGCATTAAGCAGGACGGTTTGGGGGATATGTGTGTGCTGGATTGTTTTTGCCTGTGCTTGTGGATATGGCGGTGAGTATCACACCAGGCACGGATGCAGTAGGGCAGGTGTATATGTGTGTGTGGTGGTGGGGTGGAGGTGGAGTGGCTGGGGGTGGGGCGGGAACAGGTTGTTAAGGGACGGGGTTATGGTCTGTATAAATTGACAGACGTAATATGCGGCCATTTGATTTTATGCTCACATAATATGTTGTCTTCTGTTCAATTCATTAATGGCGAACCACACTTACATCATGTACTTCAAGTACAGCTCTGAATCACAAAATTGTATATTTACTCAGGGGAGTATTAAAACCACTTCTTAGATATCTAATTTATTTTGCTATTGCCAAAATACCTGTTGTTTATTGCCAATTTTATAGAGATAAACTCGCAAAATTATATACTAAACAACTTTCTTATTTACTTATTTGCTTACCTTGCAGGATGGATAAACCAGATTCTATCCTGGAAGGCGTTCATACCACTGGGTCGTCTGACATATTGTGCTTACCTCGTGCATCCTTTGGTCATGCTCATGTTTTATATGAACAGGAATCGCCCAACTTACTTCACAGATTACGAAGCAGTAAGCTTATATTCTTCGTAAAGTTAGAGATGTTAACAACTGCTTATACTTTTGAGGACGCCTGTAGATTATATACCAAAAGTTTAAATGTATGCCTTATTGCAATTTCGGGGGTTAGTTTCTTTAAAAGCGTCGCGCATTTTACAAAAAAATAATAATCTCCAAATTACGAAAGAGCACTCATTACTAGTGCACCATTTAGTCGAAACTCTTTGACCATTGCATAAGATTTTCTGTAACTTTTGCAGTCATTTAAGTATATTCATATTATATACAATAAATGCACGACGAAAAAATAACACTCAACGTTGCAAGGACATTTTATCTGTTCTATGTAGTGATTTTATTTTATTTCAGACTTACTTGTTCATTGGACATCTGGTGATGTCCTACGGTGTGGCCTTCATCGTTTCACTCTTTTTTGAGTCACCTATGATGGGCCTAGAGAAGGCCATATTCAAAAAGAAATGATGTGGATGTCGACATATGTATACAGAGTACCATTTACATTTCTGTCGTGTTTTTTTTACATTGTCATCTTTACCATTTTGATTACGTGTATTGTTTTAAAAACAAAAACGTGAACTGTTAATGCTGTAAATGTAAAGAGTATTGTTCATATAGTTAATCATAATAAACCCTATTTCTAACATTCACTATCATACCTAAACTGTATTGATCAGCGCATCTTCAATGCCATACATAGTTCATTGCCATGCCTATTTCGGCTGTTTTCTCTATAGACACTTTTTACCCACATGTGAAGATGTAACTTTTTATAATTATTTTTCGTGTTAGTAGTTTAATATTTTTTATTGTAGTATTGTTCATTGTGGGTTATGTACATAGACAAGTTTAACCTTTTCGTTATAGAACTAGCTTTTTGCTAACCGTTTTTAACGTTCGCTTTGCCTTTAAGGAGCCCCGAATTCAAATCCCCGCTGAGTTAACATATTTTGTTCGTCTTTTTACATTAGCGTCTCCGTGGCCGAATGGTTAACGACTTTGCGTTGTAAACCTTCGTCTGTCACCGCTGCGGGTTCGAATCCCACGGGGAGCTCGACTTGTAAGTGAGGAAGTGTCGATTCTTACGGATGGCGGGAGGCGTACAGTACTGGTTCTACCCAGGAAAAGTGGATGGTCTGCCTCCACCAAAAACAAACACACAATCAAACAAACAAACAAACAAATCGTACTTTTACAGTAATCATAACGTTGATATATGTAGAGAGATAACTATATCCGAGGTATTGTCAGTAGTTAAATTACTCAAACGAAACAAAGCCTTGTGGGAGAGACTGTATGCTTAATGAATATTTTCTTTCAGACGATTGATATTATAGCGCCACATCTAACAGATCTGTTCAATAGTATTTTGAATTCTGGGTATTTTCCAGAACAATGGGCTGATGGTAATACGATTCCCTTATTCAAATAAAACGACCCCGATGATGTAAAAATATTATAGCGGAATAACACTTGTAAGCTATCGAAGTATTTACAGGTATACTTAACAAAAGATTAAGTCAGTGGTGTGAACAGAATAGTATATTGTCGGACGCGCCGTTTGGCTTTAGGGCAGGTCGTTCCACAGTTGACGCTATCTTTGTATTACAGTTATACATACGTTTTTAAATGAAGCAAACGACTGTACTGTGCCTTTGTAGATTTAAAAAAGGCATAAGATAGTATATATAGAAACGCACTTTGGTTTAAATTATTTAAACTTGATATAAACGTTAAAATGTTAAGAGTTATAAAAGATATGTACAGGAAAGTTAAATCGTCTGTGCGAAGCTGTAATTCATTCTCCGATTTTTTCGAATGTTCAATTGGTCTAATACAAGGGGAGGTAATCTCGCCGTTATTGTTTTCTCTGTTTATAGAAGACCTTGAATTGTTTTTACAGGATAGTAATACATCTGGCCTTAGTATAAACGACATCACGTTAATAGTATTGCTTTTTGCAAACGATATGGTTTTAATTGGAAAAACGCCAAATGAATTGCAAACTTATTTAGATAATTTAAAAGTGTATTGTGATAAATGGGGGTTAGAGATAACTATTGAAAAAACGAAAGTGATGACGTTTAGAAAAAGAGATCGATTAAGGGAAAATGAAACATGGGTGTATAATGGTTAAAAGTGGTAAAGGATTTTAATTATTTAGGAAATGTTTTTAGTTATACTGGGACTTTTAATCTAAATCAGGAAACACTAGCAGGGAAAGGTTTAAAGGCGTTAAATGTCCAATCGCAAATATAAAAAGGTATAATTTCAAACCTAATGATATATAGGATCCTATAGAAACCACTGCGTCCGAATGTAGGTGGCATCGTAGGTCCGCACTGTACTGCAAACAAGGACTTGAAACTACAATGAAAGAGACAAAAAACAACAGAAAGGGTGGTGAAGACAGGGTTACCGACTTGGAACGGTCAGTAGGCAATAAGGCCTACTGGTTAGCTTGAATCGATTTTATATGCGCAAAATCCTCGCTATTATCCTGTCTTCAGCGCCCAAATAGACAAGACAGTGTAAACAAAACTACATCCCATCAAAAGGAAATCTCTAACAATAAAGTCCACATCCAGAGAAACTAACTAAAGATATACATACAAAATAATAAACATCTCAGGATGTATCCAGAATCGTACTGAACAACCATAGTAGTTGCAGTTAAAGAGAAAAACAATCTAGGGTAAAAAATGTTGTCAACTTTTTGATGCATTTGTCGGGGCTATTCTTAATTATGGAGCTGAGATTTGGGGGTTTACAAAGTCAAAAAGAAATTGACAGAATTCATTTAAAATTTTGTAATTTTTTGTTGAAAGTTAAAACGTCAACTAGTAATGCAATCTGTGGGGAGTTAGGTAGATATCCCTTGTATGTATCACGATATGTTAAAATAATTAAGTATTGGAGTAAGGTTGTAAGTACGAACAATATATTAATATCTACTATGTATGGAGAATCACTGAGAGGTTGTGAGAGAGGCTGTACAAATTGGACCAGTAATGTTAAGACTTTTTTAAAATGATTTTGGATTTACCTATGTATGGAATGAGCCAAACAGTATTAATTTGAAACATTTTCATGTATTATTTAATCAAAGAGTAATTGATTGTTTTGTACAGAAGTGGTATAGTGGTATTGAAAATAACCGTGTTCTAGTGTTATATAAACATGCTAAGACTGTCTTTAAATATGAATCTTATCTAGATATGTTGCCATTTAAACTAAGAACGGCAATGTCCAGAAGATGATTATCTTCGCATTTCCTCAGAGTCGAAATCGGCAGATGCACACAAAAAAGAACTGATAGAGGTCTACGATATTGTAATATTTGTAATTCTAATGACATAGAAGACGAATATAATTGTATTTTAATTTGTCCCGTCTATGAGCATATTCGCAAACATTATATTAAGGCGTATTATTATCGAAACCTTAGTGTTATTAAATTTATTGAATTGATGCAAAGTAAGAAACATGACAGATTTAAAATGTAGCTAAGTTTGTTGTACGTAACACATTATTATACACTTCTCAAAACTGCTAACTACACCGCTCACGTTTTGGGTTATATATATCGATGGGTTGAATGTTTTTCAATAAAATAAAAAGGAAATACCAATTCAATCATTTTTACATCATTTCATTTTATTTTTTTCATGGGCAATGCTAGAACTAAACCACAATAAGCAATTACAAACGACCCATGTAAACACTAAAGTCACACTTTTATGAACAAGAAATGAAAAGTGTGACTTAAGTGTTTACATTGGTCGTTTGTAATTGCTTATTGTGGTTTAGTTCTAGCATTGCCCATGAAAAAAATAAAATGAAATGATGTAAAAATGATTGAATTGGTATTTCCTTTTTATTTTATTGAAAAACATTCAACCCATCGATATATATAACCCAAAACGTAGCGGTGTAGTTAGCAGTTTTGAGAAGTGTACGTAGTTGTGTACATGCATATAAAGTTTATCCTCAGGTATTAGGTATTGGTCCAACAATTAATTCGTTTATATAATTGCGTGAGAGAGAGAGTACGTGCGTGTGTGCGTGTGTGTGCATGAGAGGTGTGTGAGTGTGTGTGTGTGCATGTTGGTGTGCATGCGTGAGTGCCTGTCATGTGTTTAATTAAACTTTGTATATTACATTATGATGACGAGATACTATATGTATAAGTCGAAATAAAATATATGTTCTGTTCTGTTCTGTTCTGTAGTATACTTATATTTCCTCCCTATTAATGCTGTCTTGTTTTAGACCGTGTGCTGCTACGCACATTTTGACATATTGGTACTATTCAAGCTGGCACATTGTAATATGCATTTTCGGAAAGTCAATGTCTTACGCTTCTTTTAAGCCAGGGTACTATTTTTAGTTCGGTAGCTTATGTGTGTAAAACTTTTATAAAGGGAGGTAATTTTTAGAAAATGTTCTTAATTGATATAAAAATGGATGTATGGCATGGATTAACTCCACGATTTGTTTGTGTGTGTATTTGATTGCATTCAAAATGGTTACGTAAGTCATGTAAACATATAACAGTTCAATAGTTCAACCCTTAAAAACGTATAAAAACATATGGAAGCAAACATTTAACCATTTTAATCATTAAACGCATATTCTATCGAAAGAAGGTAAAGATAAGCAAACAAATAAGAATGTTTTTATCCTTTTTAAGCAATTTACATGCTAATATAGTTTTTAACATTCTATATATACGAAACAATACGGAATAATATAAACGTGTGACTTCTCTGTAATAAAGGTGTTGCTAAAAAGGGAGATAATAAAGCACATTTTTAAGTTTTTAATTAAAAAGAATGAGCTAACATTAAAAAATGATTCACAGAAATGTAACAATTCAAAGTTCCATTTTATTTGTCTTTGTGTCACCTCCGTAGCATGGCAGACATGTAGGGATCGCTTTGTCTGTAGTCTGTCTTCATTCGTCGTCGTCGTCCATCTGTCCGTCACGCTTTAACCTGCAACCTGAACTTGGTCATAACCTAAAAAGTATTTAACCTATGTTCATGAAACTTCATGACTTCATGAACATCTTCATCTCACCCCAAGGAAAGTCGTTACACATGTCTAATAACTGTGTCTTTCATTTCGGCAAAGTTATGCCCCTTTGCATTAAACCTTTACCTGCAACCTGACCTATCTCATAACGTTAAATAAGCACATGACACCCTAATTATTTATTTAACATATGCAAAAGCCTATGTGATTATCAACCCTCGATTCCATCATTGAATTATATACTATTGTTAAATTCACCTTCACTCAGAAGATATGTATAGCATAATTGTAAAAGTACACCACTGTTAAAAAAAGAAAAATATTCTTTATATCGCATATGCCTTCAATACACAAATAATACACATGAAAAGCGTGCACTTACATTGTAAACTGAAACATGTGGTATGGTGAAACGTTCGGATGAACAGTTTATTAGATGTGTTATTTGGTTTGGACCATTTTTGTTCGAATATAGACATGCTAATGATCAAATGTTTTTGTTTGGCAATGTTTCTATGCAAAATAGTCACTCAGTTCTGTTTAACACATCAACAAATATAGTTGCCGGTTATAAAATCTTTACAGAGAAAGTCCGTCAATGTCATCATACTATAACATTGAGATTATTTCGAAACCACATGCCATTGAAAGAATATTTTTGCGTTTTTACAATGGTGCAGTTCGAAATTTGGATGATGTGATAACGTGGCTTGTTTTATTTTAAAATGATGTCTCGTCTGCTCCCGCTGGATAAATGGAACAATTTATTTGACATTAAAGAAAAACACAAAATAAATATTGCGTCATTAAAATTGCGTCATACTTATCGGATATACAGGGCACAATTTCAACCATATAAGTATTCTTTCTGATATTATGTTCACGTAAATAATATTAAATTACTGTCATGTACTTCATGGTTGACACTGCACATGCCTAAAGTATGCATTTGGTTGAAAATGTCATTTGACCATACCCCATCTATTTTGGAGGTTGTTTTTATATAAAGATGGCAGATCAATAGTCCTTAAATTACTGTCATGTACTTTATGGTTGACACTGCTCATGCTTAAAGTATGCATTTGGTTGAAAATTTCATTTGACCATACCCCATCTATTTTGGAGGTTGTTTTTATATAAAGATGGCAGATCAATAGTCCTTAAATATACAGCAGCTAACGGGTGTTACACGTGATGCAAGTTAACACAGGGTAGATACAAAGGCAATGTTGCAAAGAGGTATGAAAGACTAGCACAGCAGTCTTTGCTTCAACTCTTGGGAGTAGGAAATCGTTCTTAAACGAAAACAACTGATTTACAAAGTAGTTTGAGTATAATTTATGACTGCTGACAGAAAAAGTAAAAGCTAGATACCGTTAAGGCAATAGGACAGAGCATCCTGAAAGACATGTTTTGAAAGACGGTAGTTAAATATTATTTAAACAGGTTGTCTAAATGGGCACACAGTCTATAGTAAAAACTGATGGTGAGATTTTCTAATCCAATCCACAACGCAGTAGGATGGGCATACAACAAGCCGTTGTAATGACAACAAGCCGTTGTAATGAGACCCTGGAAAAATTATCAACTGGATATCAGTTAATAACAAGCAAGGTTTTAAACATGACTGTGGGCCTGTGAACTGATAGGAATCCAAACAATTTTTTGTATAATTAATGAACATCGGAGAGTTATCAAGCTGAAATAAGTGTTGCTGTTTTTATCAAAACAATAACTACTCAACAGTCAATAGTGTTCACTGTGAAACTTGGCCTAGGTCTTATTGATATAATCCTTAAAGATTGTTACAACAATTAACAACACATACTTGTTAACTTTTCGGCTTGACAACCTTCATCATAATTTAATTTTCTGATCATTCAAATGCAAAGTGATAAAAAAAATCAAAACGCATTTGAAGTGACAGTGTGGACAATCTGATTTGCTTCTTTTTCGCTTATTTTTGGCATTATAAATAAAACCGATATAACGCTAAACGTTGCGTTATATATTCATGGATTCAATAAATGTCATGGCTCTTCATCCATCCATGAAAATACTTTTAAAGAGTTGCACTTATTCCATTCCAATACTTGCGATGTCATTCAGTTGCACTTACGATTTCATTTTGCTCCGTAAACATCCCGGACACATACAGATCCCGGAAACATTGCCGCATTCTACACTGAGTAGACTGATCTACGAAAACGTCAAATCCACAGGCGAAACGGTAACCTCTGAACGTTCCAAAATATGTGTTGATACTATTCAAGTTTTTTAGACGAGTTCTCTAGGAATTCAAGTTGTAAAGCATGCTTATCGCCACTTACATGAGTCACAGTCTGTTAACCATAGACAGATAAAACAAAAACATATAAGCTGAATAATACAATGTCTCATTACAACGGCTTGTTGTATGTTCATCCTATAGTGTTGTGGATTCAATTGGTCAACTCTTGATGAGCAGTATGCCCCATACATATGCAGCAGCAACAGTAAAACATTTGCGTGCATACCACCACGTGCAAACAAGGACCTCGGAAAGTCTTACATACCTTTAGAATAGGGATGGTTCACCTTGGACTTTGTTATAAGACCTGATATAACAGATGACCCATCTGTTCCTTTACAATTTCGGAATGTTATCAAAGTATCTTGCGAAACTTACTCTACACTGTACTTGCAGAAAGCATAGACTTCCCTGTATTGTAACATGGTGTGAATGCAGGAGAGTTAGTCATAGCACGTATACCAGATTCAGCATGTTAACATGCGTCAACATTCGGCAGATGAAAACGTAGTATTCTGTTAAAGATGTTAATATCATGATTGTCTCTTACAATAGCTTTGAGACGTATATTATTTTCCAGGCTGAGTTTTCTTTAAAACTACGTTTACTTCTGAATTTCATTTTTCTCAACCCAAAACCGAAATATCACTTCTGTCGGTTCTGTTAATTAACATATACTTTTTTTGCAATAGTTTAATAAAAGAAATACTACAAGGGCATTTACGTATATAATTCTGAGTTTGAGTTTAATTATCAAAATCGTTTAAAAATATCTTCAATCTATGCATTACAAATACATGATATTCATGCAATTCTTTTTATTTTAACCTATTTTTTTTGTGAGTTCGCCCATTTTTTTCCTATATACACGAACATAATAAAAAAAGGTTAAATTTAAGATAAATTTTATTTGCAGTTTTCAAGTTTTTTCGGAACTTTTTGTCTGTACCTTAAAACATATTCATTTACATTTTTGAAAACTAGTTTGTTTTGTTATAAATAAATATCCAAAAATATTTTATTCAATGCTTCTCCAAAAATGTCAAGATGTATAAACTTTGTTTATTCCAAACATTTTTCTCATGTAGATTAATATAATAGAATGTTTAAAGAACATTCAACTCCCTTATATTGCAATAAAATTGTATTTTAAATAGTCCAGTTTTCGGTGATTTTTGTTTAAATTTCTATATTCTGGGCCAAAAGAAATGGCATTTCAAATGTCTGATCCTTTAGGACTGTCTCTTCTGTAGCTCATGACACCTTTACATTTAAAGAAATACTACAAATGACTTCTGTTTTGCTATATTTAATCATAATTTAAAATTGTATAAATATTCCAAAAATCAGCCACTTTAATTCATTTTGTGTTGATTTCCCCCCAAAGTTTCAAGATTTATATGTTTTATTCATTCCAAATATTTGTTTTCATGAACATGTATATAACAGATAACTTTAAGGAATTTCAATCTCCTTATATTGTAATGAGAATTATATTTTTAAAAGTAATCCCGTTTTTAGTGATATTGGTTCAAATTTGCAACTTTTGGCCCAAAATATCCCCGTTTTTCCAAATCTCTGATCCTTTAGAATTTTACCTATATCTCAGGACATCTTTAGATGACTGAAAATACTTTAAATACTTCTATTTTGTTTAATTGGAAGTGTCAATATTTTTTAAAATAATTATTCCAAATATCAGCGATTTGTATGGTTTTTCTGCTGATTTCCCCCCAAAATGACAAGTTGTATACATTTCGTTCATTTCAATATTATTTTAATTTATATGAATATAACAGAAAACTTTCAGAAGCCTCAGCTCCCTAATATTGCAATGATAATAATATTTAAAAAATTATTCCGGTTTTTAGAGATTTTTGTTCAAATTTGCATGTTTTTGCCCACAAATAATGTGTTAAGCTACCGTTTCAGAAAAACTATCCTGGCTATTTTTTTTACTAAGATATATCTAAAAGGTGGTAGCATTTAACATTTGCCAGCTGAGTTGGTACCGAAAAGTTGAGTAGCCCATGGTCTATTTGTTACATACTATAACTTGGTGGGGGATTTCTTTATTTCCACTGTCCCGTTTTATTGGGATGACAAGAGGGTAAGAGTGATGTTTGGTACACCCTAGAATCTGGTTTAAACCACCAGTGGACTTTTTGTCGCAGACTTTCCAAGGCGATAGCAATATTGTCTACCCGTTTGTGTTTGTGATATCACATGCCTTGCTTCTTAATGTTAACATTGTAATTGTTGATTGTGTTCATGCGTGTTTTTTGGTTGACTGTGTTATTTGGAACATACATTTCCTGTTCGACTAGCATATTTCACTACCGTTCATGGACAGTCTCAATCAAACCGAGACTGCAATATTTCGTATGTGTCGTGTTCAGTAGTTTCCAAAGGTCCACTCTGATACTTTTTTGTATACCTACGAGGGTCATTCAATAAGTTCTGTCACTAACGCGTTTTAACAATTATGTGCTTGTTGTGAGTGTTGATGTTTGGTACCAAATGAAAGAGAGTGTCAATACCATTCCATTGATGGTAAAATGAATGCTGTATCTGGGATACTTATTTTTATTATCTTCGATACATTTTACATTTAGCTGTGTCGGTTATAATTCTACATCTCACGAAACCATTTATGAATGACTATGTCCGCGAGACTTGGTAAAATGTTGTGGATTATAATAATAATAATAATCACAGTATAGGTGTTTTAAGGTAGTGGGTTGGCCAGGAGGATTAATGGATGGGGATTGGCAAGAGGATTAAGATAATATGAGGATGGGCAGGATATCAAGATAAGAAATAAGTGTGTTGGGGTTGTGGGTGGGTGCAGGAAGCTTAAGGGATGCGGGTTGGCAGGAGGTTTAAGAGAAAAAATATGTGTAGGGGGAGGGAAAGCAGGAAGATTAAGGGATGCGGGTTGGCAGGAGGTTTAAGAGAAGAAATGTGTATGTGGGGGAGGTGGAGAAGGAAGCTTAGGGATGCGGGTGGGCAGGAGGTTTAAGAAAAGAAATGTGTATGTGGGGGAGGTGGAGAAGGAGGCTTAGGGATGCGGGTGGGCAGGAGGTTTAAGAGAAGAAATGTGTTGGGGAGCAGGAAGCTTAAGGGAAGCGGGTGGGCAGGAGATTTAAGAGAAGAAATAAATGCGTGAGTGTTGGGGGCGGGGGTGGTTGCAGGAAGCTAACGTGGCATACTATTTTACTCCCGGGAGTAACTTGAACACATAAAACGAACAAACATAAAAATCCTAAACAGTTTAGAAATGCAATATAAATCAGAGTGGGCATGATGGGGTGGGGCCCAGGGGAAGGGGAAGGTGGAAAGTTACCATTTGTTGCCAGCATAAAATGTTTATATTCCTGACAAATATCGCTTGCACGAGCAAAACAAAAATCTGGGGAGGACCCCCGAAACCGCTTGTGGAAGAGGTGCACTTACTCGCAAACCCTCCCACACTCTGCGCTTCGCACGTCGTATTATGAGTATGGTGAAAACAGGTCATGCTACGGCTCTGCCTACCCATCCCATTCGTTAAACCTCCTGCCCAACACCAATTTCTTAAAGCACAGCAGGTATGCAGCAGATATACATTATTATAAATGCTTCACGCGAGATTTCTTATTTGTGTGTGATTATTTTAATTATAATAATGTTCGACATTGGGTTTTTTATATTTATGTAGGTCATGGTAATGTGGCGAACATTATAATAAAAGCGGTGAGTTGGTTACTATAATAGCAATGTTGCATGCGGCGATTATAATAAAAAAAGTGTTCGAGCAAATTATAATGTATGGTTAAAATAATAATTTGTCCTGCAGTGATTATAATTTTATTATAACCTACCGAAATCGTAAAAAAAGATTATAATGTATGGTTTAAATAATAATGTGTCTGCAGAGATTATAATTTTATAAACTACCGAAATCGAAGAAAAGTGGTGGGTATAATAATTTAATAATTCAGTTAAACATACAGTAAAAAATAATTATAATCGCAGGCTCCCCTACGGCTTTCCATCAATATGACTTTACTACACGTCAATATGGGCGAATATTGACGTTCCCTGTTACACTGAATGTAAACGGAGATTGTAAATGTGTATGCAATAAAGTCAGGTATGGACCGTAAAAATGAAACCACAAGTCGACACCATATACTGTTGCAAAATATACTATTCATATATATATATATTGCGCGGGTGTGGTTTACATTATTGAATATAGATTGTGTAGCTTTGATTATGTCAATTAACTTTTACCTAACGAAGTTCTACTGAAAAAATACTAAACCTCTGTTATTTTCAAGAATCAAGTATGTACAAATAAAGTCCTCAGAGATAAAAATGGACCCTTCCTGTTTGTTCAAAGTTTGGGGCTCTAATATTTTTAATACATTAGACGTGTAAAGCAAAGTATTAAAATATTATTCTAATCTGTAATGACTGATATACTGATATTTTGAATGAAACATAATAAAACTGTGTTGCTGGACAGAATGTGTACACACCTTAAACCAGGAGTTTCTATTGGCCTCGCCCAGTTTGGAGAGCTTTTCAGGAGTTTGGTAAAAACGAATTTAAATAATAGAAAAGGTTATCCTATCCTGGAAAATACATTTTATTGAAACAATTATAATGTACAAAATAACCGTTTGCTTAAGCGTTGTTACTTCAATTACATTGAAATGCAAGAGCACATATAAAATGTCAACCACAATTACAATGAAAAGCAAGAGCACATATAAAATGTCAACCACAATTACAATGAAATGCAAGAGCACATATAAAATATCAACCACAATTACAATGAAATGCAAGAGTACATATAAAATTCCAACCACAATTACAATGGAATACAAGAGCACATATAAAATATCAACCACAATTACAATGGAATACAAGAGCACATATAAAATATCAACCACAATTACAATGGAATACAAGAGCACATATAAAATATCAACCACAATTACAATGGAATACAAGAGCACATATAAAATATCAACCACAATTACAATGGAATACAAGAGCACATATAAAATATCAACCACAATTACAATGGAATACAAGAGCACATATAAAATATCAACCACAATTACAATGGAATACAAGAGCACATATAAAATATCAACCACAATTACAATGGAATACAAGAGCACATATAAAATATCAACCACAATTACAATGAAATGCAAGAGCACATATAAAATGTCAACCATAACTAAATAAAATGGAAAACATATAACGGATATCTGTTAAATTGGGTCAATATCGGATACATTTTCATCGAGAAGGAGAAGTAAAACGAATATGTAGCACGAGTAGAGCTATTTAGTTTTTTCATTTCGAGTTGTAAAAGCAAACTGAATTCAAGACAAATATACACATATTCTTTTTATTATAGGCACGTAAGAAAAAAGATGTCACAATGTAGTCAAATTTTCAACAAGAACATGTGGGGCTTATAATTCCATGTAGGTATACAAAAAGTATCAGAGTGGACCTTTGGAAACTACAGAACACGACACATACGACATATTGCAGTCTCGGTTTGATTGAGACGAACATGAAATGTATGTTCCAAATAACACAGTCAACCAAAAAACACGCATGAACACAAACAACAATTACAATGTTACATTAAAAAGCAAGTCGTGTGATATCACCAACACAAACGGGTTGACAATATGGCTACCGCCTTGGAAAGTCTGCGACAAAAAGTCCACTGGTGGTTTAAACCAGATTCTAGGGTGTACCAAACATCACTCTTACCCTATTGTCATCCCAATAAAACGGGACAGTGCAAATAAAGAAATCTCCAACCAAGTTATAGTATGTAACAAACAAGGCAGCATTAATAGGAAATATAACTATAATACAGAACAGAACAGAACAGAACAGATATTTTATTTCGACTTATACATATAGTATCTCGTCATCATAATGTAATATACAAAGTTTAATTAAACACATGACAGGCACGCACGCATGAACCCCAACACGCACACACACTATCACACACCTCTCACTCCCGCACACACAATCTCTCAATGATTCTCCATACACAGTAGATATTAATATATTGTTCGTACTTACAACCTTACTCCAATACTTAATTATTTTAACATATCGTGATATATACAAGGGATATCCACCTAACTCCCAAAAGACTGCATTACTAGTTGACGTTTTAACTTTCAACAACAATTTACAAAATTTTAAATGAATTTTGTCAATTTTTTTTTGACTTTGTAAACCCCCAAATCTCTGCTAGATAATTAAGAATAGCCCTGATAAATGCATCAAAAAGTTGACAACATGTTTTAGGTTTGAAGTGTTTCCTGATTTAGATTAAAAGTCCCAGTATAGTTAAAAACATTTCCTAAATAATTAAACTCCTTTACCACTTCTAACCATTATACACCCATGTTTCATTTTCCCTTAATCGGCCTTTTTTTCTAAACGTCATCAATTTCGTTTTCTCAATAGTTACCTCTAACCCCCATTTATCACAATACACCTTTAAATGATCTAAATAAGTTTGCAATTCATTTGGCGTTTCTCCAATTAAAACTATATCGTCTGCAAAAAGCAATACTATTAACGTGATGTCGTTTATACTAAGGCCAGATGTATTACTATCCTGTAAAAATAATTCAACGTCTTCTATAAACAGAGAAAACAATAACGGTGAGATTACATCCCGTTGTCTTAGACCAAT
Source organism: Cyrtodaria siliqua (assembly GCA_037043455.1). Lineage (NCBI taxonomy): Eukaryota > Metazoa > Mollusca > Bivalvia > Adapedonta > Hiatellidae > Cyrtodaria > Cyrtodaria siliqua. The sequence goes on from JAWPHD010011549.1 coordinate 29,776, forward strand.
TGAACATTCGAAAAAATCGGAGAATGAATTACAGCTTCGCACAGACGATTAAACTTTCCTGTACATATCTTTTATAACTCTTAACATTTTACCGTTTATATCAAGATTAAATAATTTAAACCAAAGTGAGTTTCTATATATACTATCATATACCTTTTTAAAATCTACAAAGGCACAGTACAGTCGTTTGGCTTCATTTAAAAACGTATGTATAACTGTAATACAAAGATAGCGTCAACTGTGGAACGACCTGCCCTAAAGCCGAACTGCGCGTCCGACAATAGACTTTTAATAAATTAATAACACAATACTATGCAAATCCTTAGATTGCTAGATATATATAAGTATGATTATAAATACTGTTGTTATGTAATTATAAAATATTTGATATTTAATTCAACTTAATTTATTGTCCCATAAAGGTACATTTAAATACACCTATACTCATTCATACAAACTGACTCATACAGTATGCAGAACCCTTTTATAATAAAGATACATAAACATATGATGCAGTAACCATTGCACAAAAGTTACATATACATATATGCAGTAACGATTGTACTTCACACAATTGTTAAGTGTATGACGTCACACAAAGTACGGTGAAGTTTATGAATGAAGAAACTATCTCATAATTATGATTTGAAAATGACATATTGTTCATCTTCAACTGTTGACTTCTTTGTTTTCAAATGCTGACTTAATAAATATACCAAACAGTTATTCATTATCACTGACCTCGTCGTAATGATCACAATCGTCATTTATTACAGGAGGATTCAAACAAGGTATTTGTTCCCCATCTTCTAGAATGCTGACAAGTAGCTGCCAAATGCTATTTACAAATATATATGTCTTCTTTTTGTAAGCCTTTTTTCCTAGATATCGTCTGTTGTGATTTACCTGCTGGTTGTTACTCCTGGACGTAAACGGTCTATCAACATGCTCGTTCCAACTGAGAACTGCAAGGTTCATTCTCATTGAATATGTCATTTCCTTGTAATGTAAACGTTTTTGTAAATAAATAAGACAAGTGTTGTTGAAACTCTCAACAAAGTAGGTGTCCTTTGACAGCACATAATCGTGCGCATATTTGTACAATGTAAGTGAATGTAAAAACTCTGTCAATAATCGTATGGCGACAGGATCCCTTACAATGGTGAACTCGGGGACATAGTTAGCATGTTTACATTCAGAATCATCGGCACAATTATCGTGAATGTTTTGAAAATGGGGAATGCAGTTGTCAATCAACTGTCGTAAAATAGCCGGATCACCTCCAGAATTATCAATTGCATAATACATGTGATTTCTAATCCGGGAGCCCTTATCTGCTAAGTCAGGATGCCAAGTCCTACCCATGTTACGTTTAGAGCCGGTAGATATATTTTTTAATCCCTGAGTTATTGGCTTTGTTGCATGCCACCTTTCATTGCAATTTTTCACATTTTCTTTATTTCGAATAGTTTTATTTACCGATAAATTTCTGTCATGAGAATGAATATTGACTTTCACATTTTTCCTTTCGAATTCGTCATACATTTGATTACATCCAATGGTTTCATGTTTTTGTGTGCATCTCTACTGTTGCTTAGTAATGTGTTGCATATTTATGACTTTGTGTGTGTGTTGACCTATTGTGACATGGTCTGTATGATAGCTATTTTTTCTGCATTGGTGTCGTGCGTCTGTCATTATCGTTATTCCATCTTCATTTTTATCTTTCGAAATTTGACATTCCTCAAAAAGGGCAAACTGTATAGATTCCTTGGCTAATACATCTATTATTGCTGAAAATGTAATGGCTGACTTTATTCGGAAATGTTCTGTCAATATGCCAAATTCTGCAAAGTCACTGAGTCTTTCATATTGCACTTGTGTTATCCCAGAGCACAAATAGGCAGACATAATTTTGTAATTTACAGTATATTGATCTCCAAGACGGCTTGATGATTCCCATTTCAAAATATGTCCATTATCACAAGCCCACTTTGCCTCAGCAACATGTCCTGCATGATTTATTGACAAAGGTTCCAAGTTATATTCACAATTCCTTTGGTGCATACAAACACTTTCTACAAGATTCAGTAAACTTTTATTTTCACATATGAAATTTTCGTGTTTGCTATTTCCAATGATATTATCAACATTTGATCCACTTGTTCTTTTAGGAATTTCAGCGCCAGGTGATTTGCCATTTAAAATGTATTCGAACACATCTTTCATGGATTTCAAGCCATTTTCTTTCTTGAATGATTCAAGCTAATTGTCAAATTGGAGCTTTTCAGATTCGTCAGTAAAATGAAGTTCAAATTGTTTTCTTGATTTTGAATAATGATACTCCTTGTAAGATCCGTTACTTAATCTCTTTCGTTTAGTTACTCCTTTGAAGTCAGTAGAATTTTGAACAACATTTGTAATATCCTGCAAACTCATTGTGTCATTTTATTAGGAAACCAATATTAAATGTAAAATACAATATATCGCTGTCACCGGTGTTATAATGTGTATATTACAATTGCACAATCACTTTGTTCTTTTTTCCATTCCATAACTTTTAAACATCCAGATAATTATACAAGTATTCAATATTGTGAAACTTTCTGTCAAACTCAAGATTCAAATTTTGTGGTCTGTTTGTCTACTGCTCAACGATTGGTCACAGAAAACACAGCCTTATCATAGCTGACCATCTCATATGTGGTGAAATCAGGCCAGACATTTCATTCCATATGTTTACAAATCATGATGGCAACACACCGTGTAACTTTGGAACTAACGTCAGAACAGGAGGAAACTATAAAAGCACTGTTTGGACACAACAACTGGGATTACATCAAAATAGAATCACCCAAAGGTATGACATTATTTTAATTTATTTTAATTCTAAAATTGACCTTATGTTTCATCAGGTATTTAAATGTATGTCTGATATGTGTATGCACTCAAGCAGTATCAGTGAAGTTATCATATTTAATAAATGCAGCATACTTATAGTGAAATGCCTTATGTGTGTCCAAACTGGTATATTGTACGTTTTTCTATTTATTTACCTTTACAGATTTACATTGAAAGTCAGTCATTTATTGTTCTTGATTAAACATCTGAACTTATTGAGTGGATATCTGATATAACATTTTAATTAAGATTATCTATACTTGTACGACAAAACCGAAATACTAATTGAACGCTCATTTATTTATTGTAGAAAAACGGCAACGAAAGTCAAAACGACAAGAGACAGAAGATGAGCCAAGAAATGGTCACATCGGAGATAATCACGAAGAAGAGGTAGAGGAAGCGGTAGTGTTGAATTATGGAGAATGTGAACACTGTTTCCAGGCACCATGTGTGACATCACGAAACTTTTTATGGATAGGAAATGGACAGGCTCCGTGTAATGAAAATAGTGCCATTAGACGTGCAAAATATACACATTACTGGAAAATAATTTCAAATTTAGGTGGCTGGAATGACCCATGTTATTTACGCGTGAAGCAGGCACGTGCCAATGGAGGCGAATGGGAAATTCACCATCGCAGAGAAGTCATGCCAAAATGTGTGTTGACACAGATGAGGACATTTTATCCAAATCCAAAGGGAGCACCCTACATGGATCATAAATGGGAATAAAAGTGTATATCAAGGAACTATTATAATTAGGTGGATTACAAAATATGTAACTCTCAGTGAATCTTCTTGATAATGAACAATTAAAATGTAATGATAAAAAGTATTTTGTCTTTATTACACAATAAAAACACTCCCCCAATCATGTGTAATTCTCTGTCTGATAATATCTCTAAACTTCTAAGCTTGGTACTGACCAGTCTAAACCATATCACTTAGCACCCCATGCTGTTATTTTTATGGCTTCAATTAGGAATAATAGCCCCTTCACTGCAGCACATGTCAATCACACAAAAGTTCTCCAGGAGAACCACGCTAGGCCTTTAAGTATACCTGTAAATATTATTCCTCTATAATTGTTTACATCATCGGGGTCGTTTTTCTTAAATAAAAGAACCATAATACCATCAGCCCATAGTCTCGACCATCCAGACATCTCGCGAAACTTCTCTCAATGGAGTCTAAACGATGGTCTGGAGTAAAGCTTCTTTAAAAAAATTGACATCAAAACGAGGTATGGACAAAACAAAATAACCGGCCTCTGATTGGTCAACTTCAGTTTGTTATGGAAATCCGTGGGAATCACCCCCTACGTCACGACGGCGTCAAAAAATACGTGACGTTACGCGCAATGTTGTGCAATAAAAGTACTCCAAACATAGTCAGCGGATCACGATTAATGCTAAAAATTAAATTTTAAACATCACTTTGTAAGATTATACTATGTTTTTAGAGAAACTACAATAAAACGAAGTTTATTGTATATTTAAAAAGGACGTACACACATCCCATTGGAAATAATGTTGCGCGTAAATTCAACGTGCACTTTGATGTTGCAATCAAAATGACGTCACGTCGCAGTCAGTTTTGACGGTTGGCGCCGTCTATCGGTCAACATTTTTAAAGAACAGTGAGTCCAGACACTCGCTAGCGCTCGCAGTCAGCTTGAGTGTGTCTGGGTGATAGAGACTAATCAGCCCATTGTTCTGGAAAATACCCAGAGTTCAAAATACTATTGAACAGATCTATAATATCAATCGTCTCAAGAACATACAGTCTCTCCCGGAAAGGCTTTGTTTCGTTTAAGTAATTTAACTACTGACAATACCTCGGATATAGTTATCTCCCTACATATATCAACGTTATGATTACTATAAAAGGACTATTTGTTTGTTTGTTTGTTTGTTTGTTTGTTTGTTTGTTTGTTTGTTTATTTGTACGGTGTTTTACCTCATTTTCAACACATGTAAGGTTATATATCACACTCGATTTTTTGTGGTGGAGGCAGACAACCCATTTGTCCTGGGTATAACCAGTACTGTACGCCTCCCGCTATCCCTAAGAATCGACACTTCCCGTGGGATTCGAACCCGCAGCGGTGAGAGACGAAGGTTTACAACGCAACGTCGTTAACCATTCGGCCACGGAGACGCTAATGTAAAAGGACGAGGGGATTTGAATTCGTGGTTCCTTAAAGACAAAGCGGTTAGCAAAAAAGCTAGTTCTATAACGAAAAGGTTAAACTTGTATATGTACATAAACCCACAATGAACACTACTACAATAAACACTATTAAACTACTATACACGAAAAATAATTATAAAAAGTTGCATCTTCACATGTGGGTAAAAAGACAAAAGTGTCCAAAGTGAAGACAGCCGAAATAGGCATGGAAATGAACTATGTATGACACTGAAGATGCGCTGATCAATACAGTTTAGGTATGATAGTGAATGTTAGAGAACAGGGTTTATTATAATTAGCTATATTAACAATGCTCTTTACATTTACAGCATTTACAGTTCACGATTTGTATTTAAAACAATAAACGTAAACAAAATGGTACAGATGACAATGTAAAAAAAAAACACGACGGAAATGTAAATGGTACTATGTATACATATGTCGACATCCACATCATTTCTTTTTGAATATGGCCTTCTCAAGGCCCATCATGGATGACTCAAAAAAGAGTGAGACGATGAAGGCCACACCGTAGGACATCACCAGATGTCCAATGAACATGTAATAAAATAAAATCACTACATAGAACAGATAAAATGTCCTTGCAACGTTGTGTGTTATTTTTTCGTCGTGCATTTATAGTATATAATATGAATATATTAAAAATGAATGCAACAGTTACAGAAAATCTTATGCAATGTTGAAAGAGTTTCGACAAAATTGTGCACTAGTAATGAGTGCTCTTTCGTAATTTGGAGAATTTTTTTTTTGTAAAATGCGCGACGCTTTTAAAGAAACTAACCCGCCAAATAACGTCAAAGAAATATAAAAAGATCGGGCAGGCAAAGTAGCATTCAAGGAGGACAGTCAACCACAAAACACAGAAACAAACACGCAAACAGACAAACAAGAAGGCAAAAGTAATAATAAATGCAAATGACATCACAAACACAAAAGGGTTGACAATAGGGCTACCGCCTTAAAACGGTCAGTGGCAAAGTAGGCCACTGGGGGTTTAAACCGGTTCTATGGTGCACCAAACCTGACACTTCCCCGCCATGATCTAATCTCTAACCAACAAGGCAGCATCAATATGCAATATACGTAAAACGCAAATATGCTCTTGTTAATATAATACAAAAAAAAACGATAGCATAGAAAGCCACAATGAAGGTACTCAATGACTTGGCAGAAGCCAGAGCAACAAGAGAATAAACCATTAAGGGCACGACAAGAAAGATCATAGAAAATTGCAATAAGGCATACATTTAACTACTGGTATATAATCTACAGGCGTCCTTAAAATTACAAGCAGTTGTTAACATCTCTAAATTTACGAAGAATATAAGCTTACTGATTCGTAATCTGTGAAGTAAGTTGGGCATTCCTGTTCATATAAAACATGAGGATGACCAAAGGATGCACGAGGTAAGCACAATATGTCAGACGACCCAGTGGTATGAACGCCTTCCAGGATAGAATCTGGTTTATCCATCCTGCAAGGTAAGCAAATAAGTAAATTGTTTAGTATATAATTTTGAGAATTTATCTCTACAAAATTGGCAAGAAACAAAAGGTGCCTTAGCAATAGAAAAATCAAATAAAAATCTAAGAAGTGGTTTTAGTACTCCTCTGAGTAAATATACAATTTTGAGATTCAGAGCTGTACTTGTAGTACAAGATGTAAGTTTGTGTGGTTCGCCATTAATGAATTGAACAGAAGACAACATAGTATGTGAGTATGTATACATAAAATTAAATGGCCGCATATTACGTATGTAAATTTATACAGACCATAACCCCGCCCCTTAACAACCTGTCCCCGCCCCACCCCCAGCCACTCCACCTCCACCCCCACCATCACACACACATATACACCCGCCCTACTGCATCAGCGCCTGGTTTGATACTCACCGCCATATCCACAAGCACAGGCAAAAACAATCCAGCACACACATATCCCCCAAACCGTCCTGCTTAATGCATTAAACGCCGTGGACCTCCCGACACTAAAGGTATTACTGTCCCCTTCAGTGTAGAGGGAATACACGAGAACACAGCACGTACTAATGTAGACAAACCAACAAACCGGATTCACAATCTGAAGGAAAAACACAAAGTGTAAGAACGCATTCCAAATTTCCAATGGTTAAACTTTACAGAAGTTGCAATATAGCGTCACAATGTCATGCAGCCAGTACATGTCATGACTGAATATCTATTTAAAGGAACACACGTCAATCCTCAGGTCTGTATTATATGTTCATCTGCCTTCTTTTAGTCTTCCTATTCAAAAAAATAAATGTTTTTTTAAATATTACTCTTTTTTTACTAACGGGGTTGCACTAGCTTGAAGAGATAATAATAAATCATTTACAGTGAATAATAAAGTGTTCTCCAGAAGGTGAACATCACCGTCCGGGCACTTGGAGATTTTTTCGGAAACAAGTGTGCCAGTTGAGTGAATTCGATCACTCGGCTTTTACCCAATCAAACAATGGCGTTCGCAGTGGTAAGCAAATAGTTAAATCTGGTAAAAAAATCCGGATGAATCCTCCGCTGTTGATAAGTAATTATGAGTGCAAAAATGCTGTAGTTAAAGGTAAATTATTTATTGACAAATTGAATTACATTTTACCACCATCGATATTGAATATTGACAGATAAACAACCCGATTCGAAGCAACCATTTTATTCCAAATGTCTATTTTATTCTATACCAACTGGCCCATTTCTGGCGTCATTCTTCAAGTTTTGGAAATCCTTTCTTTTTTTGTCTAAAAAAACAATTCTAAAACATCAAATTTGTGTATTTGAATGAAATAAATACATCATACCACTAATCGAGGGTCCTTAAAAGTAAATATTTAAAAGAATTGTTATATTTTAATATTTATATATAAAAAATTGCAACTTTTCGAAAAGTTCGGGTGCTTTTGTGCGCCACTCTCCCTTGGTCAACATTTTCTTAGTTATGCGTGGCTATAATATACCATAAAACCTGCAAACGTTTAATAATTACATTGGCTCGAGTTATATCTCATTACTGAAATCAGTATTTTGAAATTTAAAAAAAAAAAGTTAAGGAACCTGTATGGAGTTTAACTTCACTATAAACTCGTGGAATGTCTTGCTTTCAAAACCATTTTGGGTAAAAAAAAACGACTGCCGTGTGTCCCTTTAAATAGTTAACACTTATGTTGGTAGTTTAGTTAATGTTTCATGGCAGATGCATCAGTTAAAAGTGTTCTATTACGTATTCAGTGTTATGTAAAGGTAACTCAACATATTGTATAATGATTGATCAGCGTGTTGTTGTTACAGCGTGTTGTTGTTACTTTAAAGTTACCTTATTCTGTTATTTTACGGGGGTGGGGGTGGGAGGTTTATCAAAGGTTTTAAATGAAAATTTTGTTATCATTGAATTTCCTACATTTAAAAAGTGGTCTACTTATTTGCTTATTTACTTACTAACAAAACAACGTTCTATGTAAGTCTTTCCGTCAGCTGCATGTAACTAACTTTTTCTTAAAGCGTATATACCTCACGTATAACATTGATAAATATTACACTTTGTGGTAAGGTTAGTTTACTAAACCATAAAGCTACTGAAGCAAAATAACAAATTAAGTTTTTTTCAGAAAATGAACAGTTATATAATACAAAATATAGCGTCAAAATGTCATACAGCCAGTACATGTCATGATTGAATGTCTATATCGTACCCTTAGTATTCTGCATTTGCACTTCCATCTGTATAGAACATATCCGGTAAATAGGCCGATTGCGAGCATAACCTGGAAAGTATAAATTCAACGCGTAATCCTTATCAAGTCTGAAATGAAAAATATTGTTAAATGGATGAAGCATAATGTCAATATACTCGTATAAGGTATGATAAGGGATGAGACCATACTGCAATTTATTTCTTATTTCTCGGACACTAATCCGAGCCTTCTCTGACCTTACCAGCCATTTTTAAGATTTTGATATTTCATCTGGCTGTGTACTGTCAGAGCGGTTCCTATAGTAAAAACACGGCATTTCCTCTCCCTCGTGGGAGAGGGGCTACCCTCATGGTTTTAAGTAAATATATTTAAGAAAGTATGCATTGCATTAACATTTCCAGCATCTAAAGCGGTTATCAATATATTTAATTACCTACTTGAACCGAAGTATGTGTTATATTACTCTTAATAAAGTTGTAACGGTCCACCTTTTACAAAATATTAAATGTCCAACATTTGTTGTTATTCAGGTCAAATGTCACGTGATCGTGACCGGTGCGCCGATAAATATTTCCCGCAAAATTGAAACAATTTCAAAATTGCGACCAACTTTTCCTTTTGGCACTTGCAATTCCCTGAACAACATCCAAATGTTAGTTTATACCCTAATTATATATATATATAAATGCTCCGAGAAGAGTTCGTTCCAATCCAAAAATCCCTCGATGTTGTCAGTTGATAGTGGACTTATTTGACGAGGGAAATATGAATGCCTTCACATCGTGCGAGAATATCACGGGAATTTAATCAATATGCAAAATGACAATATGGCGGATATAGTAAAAAGTGTACTTAAAAAAACATAAATGTTTTATTGTGTCACTACAATCGATAAAGTTGCAGTTTTATCATTGTAACTTGGTATAATAAACATTAATTGATCGATCTGTTAAAATAAATTATCGTAAAAAACGACCCGACGCCGCAAACATCGTTGGAAGTGCATGCCTGTGTGTTTTTAGTTATCCCCCGGTTTTCACTATCGGAGTTCCTCTGACCCTAAAAAGCCACTCGGATTACTCGGACACCTTCAAGAGATTTCCCATTCCCCACTAGATTTAACAAACACAACTCTTCTATTTGTTAAACGTATGTGTAACAATAAAGTGTACTTTTCAATGAAGAACATGTTAAAAGCATAGTACTCATCATATAGAAACGCAAAAGGCATATACATATGACATACAGTGTGTGTGAATATGAGGTTTCTACTGGACAAGTACGCGGCAGACAGAAACAATATTTGGACGAGGCAACTGTTCTGAGGATAATAGCGGAAATATGGGATTGTCACATGGTTAAAAAAAATAAAGATATTGGTTTGATGTATACAGGTGTGAAATAATATGATAAATCTTACGCTTTCGGTGCATACTCGTCAAAAACCTGTGACGGATAGTGGTGGCGCTGGTTTATAACTACCGTGGCACTGATGGTCGCGATGAGGAACATGAGGCAGGAAATTCCACCAGCTATAAAGTTGCTGTAATGAAAAACTCCAAATATGGTATCTTTCTCTGTGTTCCATACACTTAAAAGTCGTTGCAATTCTTCAATGCATAATACCATTGTCGAATTCAATGTAAGGAAGCATATTCTACAGGTCGACATGTTAAGGCAAGGTGCAATAATGTACAATCTATCGACAACTGTTCGTAAATACCAACTTATTCTGGTTTCATAAACTATAGTTTAAATTTCCAAAATTCACCTTTGAAATCAAATGCTAAATATGAGTTCGTTCAAAGCATAATAGATAAACAAATAGCGATAATTGCTATTTTGGGGAATGCATTTACGAGGGTGCTTCAAAAAGTTCTGTCACTAGGCATATATCCTTTGAACCGGATATTACACTGAGATAAAGTAGTGTATTTATAGTACTACTGGGTTCGCTCCCTTAAATTCCACGACAAAAATGAAAAGTTTCCGGTTATTTATACCCCTGAATTACCTCCCCCTACCACACCTTTTGGATACTGGTATCTCTGAAAATGTCCTTGTTACAAAACGTTGTAAAAATTATTTGAATAATTCTATGCTTTTAAATTTTCTTGTACGCCATCTGTTGTTATTTGCCTATAATCCATGAAAATGATTGTCGAGAATTCGGAAAGGTCTTGCTGTAAACCAGATATGAGTGAATGCATATCCGTTAATTTTAGCGGAAATAACACTGATTTTCTTCATTTTGTTTACGGAAATGTTATAATATCTTTTAAATGTCGTAATATTCTCATAGTATTAATATGTTTTCATATTTTTTACAAATCCTAGTCCTTCAGTGTTTAAATTTCATTATTGTAGAATTTTGCACAATGTTTAGTGAAAATATTGATCATCCAAAAACGCCATTTCAGAAGACTGCCCTTCCATTTAATGTCCATTTATCATTAAATTAATTTTGCTTGTTAGCTATTTTAAGCTAATTTCTAAGACAATGCCTTTTCATCTACCATGCTTAAATTCTAAATCTTGTAATGCACAGATATATCTGGTAATCTATGAGAAATTTCAAAGGTCTTCGACAAGTACTTAAAGAGAAACAGGCATTTAAAAAAGTAACAGTTAACATACCTGAAAAAAGCTCAGGACGAAACTGCCTCAGTATGTATAAGTGATGTATACTAAATGTTCCATAACTTTCGTCACACAAAAGATACAGCATTCATTTTACCATCAATGTAATGGTATTGATATCAAACATCAACACTCACAATGAGCACATAATTGTTAAAACGCGTTAGTGACAGAACTTATTGAATGACCCTCGTATATATATTCAGAATATTGGTAAAATATGTATTTGTATTTAAAAATATAGCGTAAGTATTATATAGAAGATAGTTTGATAGAAAAAAAAGTGTTACATAATACTACATGCCAGTTTCTGTCAACATATAGTGGAAAATTTTCCCTTCTATTCTTGTCTTGTATTGGTTTGGTTATCGTAAAATGATACTGAATGTAGGTAATTTACATCATCGAATGTTATTTTTGCAAGATATTCCCACATCTGTTTTATTATTTGCAAAGTAGTAAAAGACTCTTTAAAATATTCAAAGAAAATCAATTAGGGAGGTGACAAGTGCGACGTATGCCGACATACAAAAGTTCAAGCCACTATTTCTTCTATGGTTATATATTTTAATTGTGTATTCAATGGTTGAGTATGTATAATGTTAAAAGGAAATAATAAAACAATTGCAGGTTGTAAATTGTAACGTGTAAAACATCGAGTTATACTACTAAATTGTAATACAAATTGCTTACTAGAACAGCGCCAAAAGTATAAATGGACTGATGACATAAAACTGCATGTCGTTTGCCAAATACCAAGACCAACCCATACATTGAAACGAAATAGTTACATGTGCATGGCATTGTATTCAATACTTTGTTAATTTGCTGGGCTATTTATTAATGTAATATGAAGATGTCAGTTTGCGTCAACATAATTCCCTAATGAGCCAATTCTAGTTCAACCGGGGTGAACACGGATAAATGAGCCAATGTTCGTACTGAGCCGGCCCATTTGGGAATTCATGCGAGTTTACATAATAAAATATAAAATAGTAATCTATAAATATTATAAAGTATCTATTTTTTCAATGCTAATATATGTTTAAAGGACACTTTTATCTTTCATTAGTTTTAACAATATTATATTCATAAGTGTTAATTACATTCATCGACTGTCCGGGATACTTCTTTAATCAAGGCTTTGGGGCGTTTTAAGACACCGTGAATAAAAGTCATTTACCAAAAAAAAAATGTGGTCATGTGTGTACATTTTCATTTATTTCATATGCTTACAATATGCTGAATGTGTTATTTACTCAAGATATTTTATATATGTGCAACATATGAGATAACATATTGTCAAATAAAAGAAATACGTACCATTTTGTCGGCATTGACATAATTGTTGTCGTACAGAAGGTTGGTCCAACAGTTGTCCCGACAGTTGTCCATAGTCGGGAATTCTCCATCGTGCCAAAACGACCCGGAGTACGCATACGGCAATATTACGGTTCCAACCATCATTACCAGCATGTACGGCGGTGTAAAAAAAGAATATGATAATGAACCTTTGGAAACGGCCGAGCACGACACATACGAAATATTGCAGTCTCTGTTTGATTGAGACTGTTCATGTCTACAGCAAAAATAAATGCAACATAAGGACTCGCGTGCATATTGGTGGAAAAAATCTTAACTTTTTCACCCGAAGTAATCGTTTTAGGGGAATGGGCGTCCATCGAGGAAATGGTTTTAAAAAATCTCATTCATATCGATGTTACGCCACTTCTAAGAGATATAAAAACTGCGATGAATCTCAGATTATTGCCCACTGCTATTGTGTAAACCCTCTAAAATGGATGTATCAGGTTTGTAACATTATAGAACCAGATTTGAAGTTTTAAAGTAGCTATGCCGCCAATAACAGCCACATTTTACAACATATTTACACCGTTTCTTAACATGTTGATGACGAGGTGTATATATATATAACTTGCATATTTTGAGAATCCAAACTCTCTAGACACAATATAAACGGCTTTAACCAGCCAAGTCAAACCCCGAAACTGGAGTTTCTAATTAAGAGTTACCAACATTTTAGGCATATTCAATCACCGGTATTTTAAAAACTCGCTAATAAACCTATATGTTAATCTGCACATATACATTATTATATGACATAAACACCTGGGTAGTGTTAAACGGTTTTGTAGTTTAACTTTGTCGTTATTTGGCGGGTTAGTTTCAATTATATCTTTAGATTTTCAAAACGCATATTAATTTTCAATTCGATGCATACAGTGGTACACGGCCCCTAAACCGCATATATATAGGTTGTAATTATTAACAGAAGTTCAAAATTAAAAGGTACGCTTTAAACCACATTTAAAAAAGTATCGATTTTTATTAAATAACATAAAATACATACTTTAAACCGTACACTGAAACGACACATTTAAACCGTAAAACAAAAATAAAAGTAAAGTAAAGTAAAGTGTTTGTTTATTATAATGTCACCCCTATTGAAAGGGCCAGTCAATTTTGACTTATGAGACACCTTTGTCTTGAACATAATTACTTCCTGATTCCTATTCTGTAATGCCAGGCACCAGGCAGGTATGCAATCGGTAACCGTTATTTAACTAGCTGGCGGCTCACCAACCGGTCTCTCTTCAGTAACAAGCCCGCCCCTCACGGGACTCGAACCTTCGACCTCCGGAATACGAGGCGGATGCCTTAACCACTAGAGAACCGTAACTCCATAAAATAATGAGGATTTAATTATTAATGTGTGTATCGTATAAATTTGAATGAAATACGCTTTTCGATATTAAAAAAAGAATTCTTCTATTCCAACGGCATATAATATGGAATATGGAACTGTATGTTTAATAGTCGCGCCAACATCTAAGGTCATATGGTTCCATTGGTGGAGGTAGACCCATCCGCATATAGGAAGGTCTAGATATATCAATTTCAATCCCATGCATTAACATACAATGAAATACAGTCGTGTTTAAAGGGAGTATATCAGGATTTTCTAGAAATATCTTAAATTATAAAAATGTTCCAATTCATGATAAAACACTTATATCCATCAAAATATGATGTTCGAACCATATTGTTAAGGTTTAAACTTCAAATACACCATATATATAGGACGGAATCGGGCATAAAATGCTGAAATTAACCCTGGTGCGTAACCTAGGATAGCACGTATTACTGTACAAAATGAATTTCCTTGTAACTAAGGGGTAATGTTAAAGATCATTCATTATGTTTAGGCGCTTTAAAATAGAAAATATCATTATTTGCCAATGTTAAGTCGAACCCCTAGACCCCTTTGAAAAGCCTGATGTACTCCCTTTACTGTTTAATGCAAGTTTTAATCATTATTTGATTTTTTTAATTAAATGCGATTTTTAAACAGCTTATAATAAGGTTTTTTATTTATCACTGTATATTTGAAATGTCGCATATACAAAATATTTTGCTTGTTAATTTGTATTTCATAAAATGAAATACTCTCTTCAAACCGTATATAATAAGCTTGTACTTATCGATTCTTCAAATTACATATAACATTATCTTAATAATCAATGTCTACTATAGTTTTAACTACTACTATTGCTTAATGTTTGTTTTATTTAAATATATGAAACACATACATCAAATACACCTTTCAAAATGCTCATTATATAAGGCTTTGACTGCTAGTATCAGTTTCTATATCAATAAATAAAAACTACCTTCTTCAAACAGCATACAAAAACGTTTTAAATAAATTATCAATTCATTTAAATTGGCATACAATGAAAGTCACTATTCAAACGCATACAGATAATAAATGGTAAATGGAAAGGGAAATGAGTTAACTAACTCCAAAATCTGTGAAAGTAGAACATGAACCAATTCAGCTTCAATGCGCCTCGAACTTTCTTTAGTTCTTTTAATGACAAGTACGCCACCAAGATACCACTGTAAAACATAAGACAAACAGTTTAAAATAGAAAGTGTCAAGTAAAGCACACTGTGGAGCGTTGTGGTGTAGTGGTATGGGTTCGATCCCCTCCATGACCATATGTGTTGTGTCCCTGAGCAAGACGCTTTATACGCCTTTGCTTATTCATCTTTGTAGTTGTTGTTTTCTGTGCTTGTTTGTGGTTCACTGTGGTCCTTGAATGCTACATTACCTTCAGACTTTTATATCTACGTTTGCGATGTAATATATGATCAGTCAGCTTCGCCCGAATATATGGAACTTTTTGTTAATTACAGACTGTGGTAAGTACTTGCCAATCATTAAAAATCCCAATGCAAATTAAGAACTGTCAACACATTACATTTTTTGTCTTTCTTCCACTTCTACTTTTTTATGTTTCTATTTACTACTTATATGAATCTTATTATCTTAACATGTCCTACTACTTTCATGTTGTCGTTAATCCAGCTTAATGGTACGTGTTAATAGCAATAGCCATTCAATATAGTTGTTAAAACTCCATCGTAGGGAAGGGCCGTAACTAATGTGGGTAGCACCTGCGGCACGACCCGATTATACTGTACTTGTACATATATGGCAATGAAATATATTTAAATCAAACATAGCAAAGGACTGGTTCAAATCAAAATATTATGCGTGACTTTGCGAATTACTAAGGTGCAAGACCAATTAGAAGGACTAATGCTTTTGTTGACTAATCATTAGAAACTGATACAAAGAACCTTAAGGAATGCGGTACAAAAAATATTAATGCTGCAAATCTTGACCGATCATAATAACGTATCAATACAAGTCTTGGTCAATAATTTCGGACTTGTGCAAGTATAAGTCAGTAAAGCAGGACCATGCACGATTTAACCCTTTCCAGATCAGATCGTACTTGTACATATATGGCAATGCAATATATTTAAATCCAACGTAACAAAGGACTGGTTAAAATCAAAATAGTATGCGTGCCTTTGCGAATTACTAAGGACATTTGCAAGACCAATTATAAGGACTAATACTTTTGTCGACTAATCATTAGGAACTGATACAAATAAACACCTGAGCGATACTTAAGGAATGCGGTACAAAAACAATAAATGATGCAAATCTTGACCGATCATAATAACGTATTAATACGAGTCCTGGATTTCGGATTTGTACAAGTATAAGTCAGTAAAGCAGGACCATGCACGTTTTAACCCTTTCCATATCAGACCAAATACAATACAGATATGACGTATAGTTTGCATTACGTCCTGTGGTCTGGACTCACTGATCAACTGGACATTCATGCGAACAATGTTGACATGCTTTTCATTTCTATGTCTAGACGTTTTACAAGTGACCCTAAACTTGCTCGTTGTTATGATATCGCTGTATTTCTAAACTACACAGTGGACTACTACATTCAACGTGTGGATTGCATCATATTATAATTCTCCCTCTCCACTACATAACCAGGGTAAGCCATCCCTCTTTTAAAAGTAACACTTGTTCCAGGATTTCATCACATTCGAATACTCCATTGCCACTACATAACCAAGGTAAGCCGCACCTCTTTTAAAAGTAACACTTGTTCCAGGATTTCATCAGATTCGAATACTCTATTGCCACTACATAACCAAGGTAAGCCGCACCTCTTTTAAAAGTAACACTTGTTCTAGGATTGCATCAGATTACAATTCTCCCTCTCCACTACATAACATCTTTTAAAAGTAACACTAGTCTAGTTCTAGGATTGCATCAGATTTGAGTTCTTCATTGCCACTACGTAACAAAGGTAAGCAGAACCTCTTTTAAAAGTAACACTTGTTCTAGGATGGCGTCAGATTATAATTCTCCCTCTCCACTACATAACCAAGGTATAAAAAGATCGGACAGGGAAAGTAGCATTCAAGGAGGACAGTCAACCACAAACCACAGAAACAAACACGCAAACAGACAAACAAGAAGGGAAAAGTAAAAATAAAAACAAACGACATCACAAACACAAAAGGGTTGACAATAGGGCTACCGCCTTGGAACGGTCAGTGGCAAAGTAGGCCACTGGGGGGTTTAAACCGGTTCTAGGGTGCACCAAACCTCACACTTACCCTACTGTCATCCCATTAAAACAGAACAGTGTAAATAGAGAAATCCCCGCCATGATATAATCTCTAACCAACAAGGCAGCATCAATAGGCAATATAAGTAAAACAAATATGCTCGTGTAAATATAATACAAAAAAACAATAGCCTAGAAAGCCACAATGAAGGTACTCAGTGATTTGGCAGAAGCCAAAGCAACAAGAGAATGAACCAGTAAGCCGCACCTCCTTTAAAAGTAACACTTGTTCTAGGATTGCATCAGATTCGAATATTCCATTGCCACTACATAACCAAGGTAAGCCGCACCTCTTTTAAAAGTAACACTTGTTCTAGGATTGCATCAGATTCGAATATTCCATTGCCACTACATAACCAAGGTAAGCCGCACCTCTTTTAAAAGTAACACTTGTTCTAGGATTGCATCAGATTTGAATATTCCATTGCCACTACATAACCAAGGTAAGCCGCACCTCTTTTTAAAGTAACACTTGTTCTAAGATTGCATCAGATTGCCACTACATACCAAGGTAAGCCATTCCTCTTTTAAAAGGAACCCTTGTACTATGATTAATAGACATGTCAGTACGATACTCAAACAAATTATTCACACCTTAAAGCTACACAATCCCGATAAAATAATACAATTTCAAGTATTTTTAAACATAAGAACGCCTATAGATGAAGTTCTTTGCTGGTTGTGTTGTCTACATTGTTTAGGCTAGTATATTGTCATAACGTATATCGAGGTATTTGCATAATAGGCGTGATAAACGCTTCGGTAACTTTGAAATTGTACCACCCAGCGATTACGGGTATATAAGCCTAAACGTTTATATAGCAATTCGCTCAGATATCCGATAACTACAGACTATTCAACTCGATTAGGATATTTAATGGCCTGCAATGTAACTATATACATGTTTGTATTGTTGAACGAAAGGGAACAAGTAAAATGCGTAAGGCATAACGTATAATACATAACTATGTAGAGAATTATAAACACTTACCCGCGTATTCCACATATGTTCCATATATTGTATATACTTATTTCCTAAAATATCCTTGAAATAATCCAAAATCACACACATATTATACATGTATACATATACAGAGAGCGTGTATCGGTATCCAATAGTGTGTAACGTGGAATACATGCTCAAGTGTTGACTCGGGATAGGGAGAAATTATTGTTTACAATGAGACTGAAATTAAGTTATATATATGGAATTTTCTTTTGTTGGGAAAAGACCAGCAATATTATTTCTCGCAAATCGTAGTTTTCAGGATATGAGGAAGGGGTATACACATGAAGGTCACCCATCCGTCTTTCTTTCAGTTACACTTTTCAATTCCGGAGCTTCTTGGGAAAATAATAAGAGTCACAATTTGTAAAAAAAAAGGATCGTTCTTGCGTGCGAGCTTTGGTGGGTGCGTGCGTAAACCGTGCTTGTATGCGTGCTATTATACAAATGTTTGGTAATATTTAAATCTGACGAATGTGAAAGGCATTTTAATACTACTTCTTCATAAAAAGTAAAATAAATAAAAATAAAAATGTTTTAAAAAGTACTAAGGCCCGGGCTAGAACCCCGTCCGCAACCTTGAAAGCATACTGAGACAGCGGGTTAACCTACTGCGCTACGAAGGCCAATTAACAATTTCGTATTAATTAAGTTACTTTACATACATATACTCAATCGCGAAGACTCACTGCTAATATCACGGTGGACAGACGTAACGGACCCTGGTTGCTCAAAACTGCGTTACCTTGATTCTGGTTGCACTTGTAACGGACCCTGGTTGGTAAAAAACAGAGGGAAAATGGACACTGGTGTTAAAAAGTTCGAACATAAAGATACAGTATCGTATGTATAAGAGAAACACTTTATGCGACGGAACTTTTGAATATCATATCCTTCGAAATACATGTTCTTTATGTACAACAAATGCAGAATAATTCCTGACAAGCTTACTCTTAACCGGTCGATACAAAGTTGATGACTTTAAAAAGCCAAACTTCCATAATATTATGTTCTCTCTGACTGATTAAATGTGTTCCCAAACTGGTTTGCAACTGCTGTTGTTCAATAAAGATAACTGTTTAGTCTAAACATCTGCAAATATTTACATCATGTCTAAATTTCAGAGCACCGGACCCTGGTTTCTTTGTAAAAAATGCTTAAGATTCTGGCAACGGACACAATCTGTATCTTTGGCACCGGATCCTGGTTGATAGATTGTTTTCTATATACCTTCAGATTAAAGAGAAAACGACGATCGGGACTTTGGCTCCACCAAAACAAACAATAAAAAAAAAAAATATTTTGGTTGCATGGTGTTTTAAGCCATCTTCAGCACATTTTATATTATATATGATGGTCGATGTTTTCGTTGGGGAGGCAGACCATCCACATTTTCATAAGTAGGACAAGTACTGCATGCCTCATGAAATCTGGGAACGTATCCACGACAGCAGAGGTAAACTTGAAACAGTGCCTCACCACTGTGGACCACCGGTACTAAATCATTCATGCGACAGCATGATGGAAAATAAAAAAAGAACAGCCCAATATTGAATGTAGAGGATGTGATCTTGTTATACTGATAGAATCGGGTGGTGAGTTTGGCTAAATGCGTCTATGTTGAACAAGGTACAATGCTAAACAAATGTACTCCGGACCTACGTTCGTGTATATACGTTTGCGCCTTGAGATAATTCTCTCTTCACGACCTGTCTTCCGTCGACAGTACCCTAAACTATGGGCCCGCAATAGACATTAACCAAACTTACTTTCCCCGCAGCGCGCTGCATGACGGTTTCTGTCGCCGTTTTACACGAAAAAATGACCTCAACCAGTTTTTATATGTGTAACCGGAGGCCCCGGGTTTAATCCTCCGTGGTGCCACTGAGTTTCGTCGGTGTGTTCTTAGGCAAGATACTTTCCCTTATCCTCGTCCGTCAAATGCGGACGTAAACCGGGCGATCTCGTGTATCGGTCTATCCTCCGAGCACGTTAAATAATTCGATAATAAGAGTAGGGCACGGTTCCCGTATTCCTTCCCCTCTCTCTGGGGCGGCTCTAAATAACCTATACTGTGTTGATGAGCCGCTAAACATTCAATATTTAAAAAAAAAGCTTTATTCAAAAGGCATTATCTTAGAGCACGCAGCTGTGTACACACTGTCTGCAAAAATCCGAAAATTAAAAAAACAACACAATACATAAAAACAAAACAAACAAAAAAAACACGAAAAAGTAGGGGCGAGGGGATATAAGGATTCAGACTATATCATCAACATGTCAGCGTCAAATAAGATATAAAATAGTCAGAATAAACGAACCACAGCGTTCTGGGAATAAAACAAGTTCATGAAGTTTGCCGCGGGACCACACTAGCAACGCCCTAGTTAAGCCCCTAACAGGTAACAATTGTTTGATCATAACTGATACTTAAAAACAAAATACATCAATGAATAAACAATCAAATATTACAAGTAATACAAATGCAGCAATATGAACAACTAATGACGTAGACTATATACATGAGTGTTAGTATAATGTAGGCTGACATGTCGTATAGAAGGTTGCAGAAAACTAAATACTTTCCCATAGACCTCCTGTTGCACCTGTCAGCTAATATCTCAAGAATTATACACCAGATTTTCTTTAAATTACCTTATTTCATAGATATTTCCATCACAAAGCCTTTGAAAGTGTGAAAAATACAACTTTTTCTGCTCAAACTCTCTGCACATGTCTGTGTTTACAAACACTATTGAATCCGCACTGAATATTGACATGCAATTTCAATGGATGTTAAATTTTCAAAAACATTAAAAAATATTTTTTTATTTAATTTAATGATCCTAGCTGATGGGGATCATTTTACCTATAGTTTATCCTTCCTGAAAATGCATATTGAATATTTCAAAGTTATATCTGCTGACCTCTGTGAACTCTGTGAACTTTCACTTCTGTATTGAATTGTACACAACAAAAGGCGGGGCTTCAGCCAGGCTATATTTAGCTGTACGCAACGTATAGAGAGACATTCAGACCTGACAGAAGGTATTTTTTCTGGCTAAATGTTTTGATACATTTAATCTGAGAACAATTAAACCATTCTATTTTAGAAAAAAATCCTTTTCGACAAAATATGAGGGCTTAAAATAGCTTCGGCTAAGGCAAAATTCCTTCGGTTTTTACGCGTAAATCCAGAATCTTCAAAATGCCATATATCGACAACCGTTTCAATCTTTTGCTTCAAATAAAGTGATTTTAAATCGATTTCATCAACAACATGTGATGTTTAACCAGTTGAAGCTATCTTAAAAATAATATCTACTCAAAAATGATATTTGTGATTTTCAGGGGTCAAAATAGCAGATTTTACCATAAAAATGCCACAGTTTTTGTATATATTCAAAATCTGCCTTCAAATGAATTAATTAACATTATTCAGCAGTTTCTATATGTGAAACCATCAAGAAAATGCAACTTTTCAGTTTAAAAATGACAAAAAATAATTCTGAGACTATCCTCCCCAACTACATTTTTAGGGCCATGCCATGTTTTACAATATGCTCATTACACAAGATTGACTGTTACTGTACTATTTATTGTATTTGTTTTATTAGATATTGTTTGTAGAATATTTACAGGTCATTTTAATGCAACCATGCAACCAATAAGCACTGTATAAAGTACAAATCCATGAAAATTCATTAAAATGAATGGGGGTGGGGTAAATAAAAACTTTTAAAAAGCATAGAAAAGGTCATATTTTTGGCCAACTAAATAATTTAATTTGTAAAATGTATTAAACCGCATAAAATATTTGCATATCGACACTAACCGTATAGAAGCGATGAACTCAAAGTCAGAGTTTACCTCAAAATCTTTTTCAAAACAGACATAAGCGGCTTTTCGACATCTTTTCGGAAATATGTAGATTGTCGCTTACTGATATTTTTGCCAAACAACGTATGCAAAGCCCACAGAAATGAATAAAATTACTAGATATATCTTTAACTGTGTCAAACATGTGCATTACAGGCCAATTGTGTATACCAGGTGTCAGGTATGGCTAATTTTGTGTCCACAACCTTTAATAAAATAATTTAAAATACCTATTTTGCATCATAAAACTTGGAAATATTTAAAAATCATGAAAAGAGTTATAAGAAAAGTCAAAATACACCATAATTTAACATTTCTCACACTTTCAAATCATTGTGTTAGAAAAAAAAGTATGTCTACTTTTACTTTTACCATATGCAGAATCTAGCCTATAGGTTGCAGAAAACTAAATACTTTCCCATAGACCTCCTGTTGCACCTGTCAGCTAATATCTCAAGAATTATACACCAGATTTTCTTTAAATTACCTTATTTCATAGATATTTCCATCACAAAGCCTTTGAAAGTGTGAAAAAGACAACTTTTTCTGCTCAAACTCTCTGCACATGTCTGTGTTTACAAACACTATTGAATCCGCACTGAATATTGACATGCAATTTCAATGGATGTTAAATTTTCAAAAACATTAAAAAATATTTTTTTATTTAATTTAATGATCCTAGCTGATGGGGATTATTTTACCTATAGTTAATCCTTCCTGAAAATGCATATTGAATATTTCAAAGTTATATCTCCTGACCTCTGTGAACTCTGTGAACTTTCACTTCTGTACTGAATTGTACACAACAAAAGGCGGGGCTTCAGCCAGGCTATATTTAGCTGTACGCAACCTATAGAGGCCACCGTTGTTGTACGCAACAAATAAGAAAACGTTTTTTAATTAGATAGTTTGTTTAAAATAACTCTTAATGTACATCTATTCACAAATTAATATAATTGTATAAAGTAATACATTGAACACCTCCTATAGAAAAGCTTAGCTTTTCGTTATAATCTCCGAATACTTACTGAAAATGTCAATTACAAGTTTTAAAGAGGCATTTACCAATGGTAAACTTTGAATTCGCAAGTTTTCATTATTTTATACATATAATTCTAGAGAAAATTGTATTGAGAATGTTGCCACTTTTAAAGCACTAGCGGATTTCAAGGGGAGCACCCTCATCGGAGTCATCCTATGATTTGAAAAGGTTATCACATAACATTTAGCTGAATGTTGTTTAACTGTTTATCAAGTTAGCAAATTGTTCCAAGGATATACTCCGAAACACAGAACTGGTGTACATACCAGTCGGACGGACGAGAAGAAAAATGTTTTACTCAATAATACACAGAAGAAATTGACTTGCGGCGATAAGGCTTCATCCGGGTCAAATGCAACGTGCTATCAAGTAGACCACGCCAGCCCCCTTGAAGTGTACGAGTTCCTCGCCAATGTTTGGAGGGTTTCCGTAAGTTGACCCCCGCACAAACCCCACCCAATTGAAAATGTCGCAGCTTTATCTTCCACCGCTGATATCAAACCGAGATAGTTCGAACAGGGGAACATATCTAGTCGTTTTTTTAAGATGTATGTTTGCAACTACCGACTAGGATCCTGTGTCAGAAGCAAACAGGATCCGGTGCCATGAGCAAACAGGATCCGTTACTTTGCAATGCACAAACAACTTAACGCTTCTGGCAATCGGTAGATATTATTTAAGAAATAGAACATCGTTTACTGTGAATTATCGTTTAATATATCACGGTTCGGAGTTCAATTGTAAACAATAATTTCACGTGAAATTAATGTTTAAAATTGAACGACAAACCGTGATATATTATAGATAATTCACCATAAACGATGTTCTATTTCTATTCTAATACCCCTAAAATGTAAAAATAACGCACACTTCTGAAATCTTTCGCATTGCTTTGCTTACTCTCCTAACGTTATATACGTTACAATGCGCAATGCGCAATGCGCAAACGTTGCAAAAATTACAGTGATATATCGTTCAATATAACGAGATATTTTAAACTAGGCTATATAGTGCGGGTGTATTAGAATATGTATTAAATACGTCCAATGGATGTTATGGCTGAACATACATAATTCCAGACATAACATATGCCCAATAGCAGTCACCATTTTTGAAATAAACACTTTTCATAGAACTAGACTACTTTCACGCGTCGGTGTGTAAACAGTGCGCGTTCTTTCAATTCTAAAATACTGTTTTTATAACCCGTTCTTCATGAATTCAGACACACAAATGCATCTAGTGTTCCGTGGGTGCGATCATTTTTAAAAAATGTCTTATTGTAAAGTAATATTAAATATTTTTTAACAGTTTACTACCCGCCAGGGTCCTTTACATGAGTAACCAGGATCAAGGTAACGCTGTTTTGAGCAGCCAGTGTCCGTTACGTCTGTCCACCGTGATTATAAACCATTGCTTTTCAACATATTGCTTTTCCAGGTCCGTAGGTAAACTGGGGCACACAGAGGTATTTGCCTTGGTTGAATATTGGGAATGTACATACTTTACATAAAAACAACTATATACTAGTATATAAGGACCCTGGAGGAAATGCAACACATTGAAGGAAATTAAAAAAAATCTAGGGCGGAGAGGGAGGTTAATGCCACCGGACACCAACATAAGGGATATGCCTCGGTTAAATTTCAGGGCTGGTTACGGGCCAGCTTTCATTTAAAATTACTTCACAAATCAATAAACCTAGGAAAGGTTAATTACTAGTATTTGAACTTAACTGTTATACTAAAACTTTCGGTTTTTAGTTAACACTTACCCTGTCATACAGACGGAAGCTGACATATTTTCTTTGATTTTGAAATATTATCAATCAGAATTTTAATGTTCAGATTGCCAATTCATACATTTATGTTGCATTTTTTTTGTTTCGTGAAAACATCAATATTGGGGCCCACCCCGAAACATTGGGGTGCTCTTACGCCTATGTTTATAAGACTATATAGAAACTCTCTCTCTCTCAATGCCTTCCACCCCACTCCTTTCTTCTCCCACTCTATCTCCCCTTTTCTCACGCCTTTCCCTCCGCCCCCCCCCCCCCCACCCCTCCCCCCCCCCCCCACTCTCTCCCTCTCGCTTTCTTTCTTTCTCTGTATCTCTCTTTTTGTGTGTGTGTGTGTGTGTGTGTGTGTCTCTTTGACTCTCTATGTCTCTCTCTGTCTCTGTGTCTCTCTATACATTTTCTTTTCGATTTCAAAATTTAAATTCATGCATAAATTAAGAGGAATTCATTAAAACTATGTTGATTTATAATCTACTAATATGTGTAAACCATGCATGCATAACTTCACATAACAAATACTATATCTCCATCTTTACCATTAGTTACGAGCCTCTACCAATATTCCAATTTCGATAAACAATGTCTCCCTTGTGTTTTGTGTCAATATGCACTACACACACACACACACACAAATAAAAATGGAGGATTATTTGTATATAATAGTTTCTTTGATGCAACGCGGTAGTTGGACAGGGTCTTTGTTAAAAGGCCGCTACGTTTAATTATAGGTATTGTTTTGGATTATATATAAATATGGACTTATAAGGTTGTTTGAGTAAGTACATCTTTAGCTTCCTTTTCAATTTCTAATGACTTGTATTTCCTATTAGGTCTTTCTACTGAAGATTGGTCTCATCACTTCGGTGGTAAAATGCCGTCTGCTAAAATCCGCTTTTATACCCGTTATAAGACCAGTGGTCGATTCACAAAGTACCTGAAGCGTCACATAGAGTACCGCCTTATCTCATTAATATTCAGTGAATTTAGGTAGTGCGCATGTTGTATATATGAACCCACACGTATACAGTAATCACTTAGAACAACATGCGTAATGACCGTTACATTTGTTCAGTTATAGTGTGCCTTTTATCGGGATTGTGTAGCTTTAAACAAGCAAACGACAAAAGCTCTAGATAAAAATATGATTCATTACATTGTTATCAGCTATGATGCGTTGGAATGTGTCTATCCGACCAATCGTACACTTATTTATTAAAGTTTGCATACCTTGTTATAATTGTCATACGTTCGTTGATACGTTAGATATTCACCACCCTAATAAAAATATAAGGTGAACATTTAGCTTATTGCACATGATCGACATTTTGCAATAAGGGGTAAAATAAGCATGATTTTGCATAATGTTATTGCACTTTCTGACTCTGCTTTTGTCAGATGCGTTCATACCCCCTCATATATATTTTGAAATCGTTCAAAGTAAAATATACTAGAATTCAATGCCCACTGATATGGAGTTATACACCATTATTAAGGTCAGATGGTCACTGTTGTTATCAGCGGTCTTCGATGGTATTATTAAATTGGATCAGCTGAAAGTAATATTGGTAATATGAGAAGAGATATGGCGGGATATGTGGACTTTATTGAGAGCATCAGTGAAAACTATTTTGCTGTGTGCTACATTTTTTATCCTTTTCACTCGCATTAAAAAATAAATTTATTTCACAAATAAATGTATGTCAATGCAGTTAAAAATATATTTTATTTTTTTTACATATTTTGAGAAGGGTGTTAGTTACGTTCAAAAACATCTGATATAGGTCCTGGTCATGCCACAAACGGAACTATCTCGTCGATTTCCTAACAGGAAGTTTTACTTAGGGAAATTGGCAAGATAGTTTGTAGTCTCAGACTGCATTCGGTAACTATTCATTACGAAAAAAAATGTTTAGGTCACGGACACATTGTCAACAAATGTGCAACAAAATTACTTGAAAAAAAACATTGTAATGTTTGTGCCGAATAAAGAATTGAACTTAATATTTTCTTTTTTGTTTGTTTGTTAGTTTGTTTGTTTGTTTCATTAAGGCTGGGTACGGATTCGATAACTAGTTTATTTTTAGACTTAAAGATGAACGTTGTCCTAAATTAACAAATCCGCTGTTGATATGTTTTTAATTATTAAATATCATTATAAATACGATGTTTACTACGCTATTGATGTATGTTTAGTGAAAATATGTTTTTTTAAAAATAAAAATAAAAGGCGAACAGGCATTGCTAAAAATTCGAAAGAAAAATAAGGGGGAAATCTCTTCCTCGTATAAACGGAAGTGACGTCATTGGGAACTAAAATGCCATTAGTGCATAGGGAAAGCACGCCTAAACAGTATAGTGTGTATGAAAATTGTCTGAATTATACTGTTTTCATCGAAAATTTGACAGTAAGTCACCGGCAACCCCGCAAATCTTGGTACATATACACTACTCAAATTTTATAATCGATAACCCCGTTTTTTTGAAAATAACACAAATACTAAAAGCTGGAAATCACCGAAACACATACCAATATTTTATTAAGTTTATTAACAATGTAATCTGAAATCATTTCTTTTTTAGATAACGTTGTTGGTAAACTTAATAAAATCTCGAATGAAGGATTTCCACATAATCGATCACAACAGTTAAATAATCTATTTATTACATTTTTAATCAGATGATGTATGATTTTAACCAGAATTATCCGCTTTATTTAGCGTTATCGGCGGATGACGTCGACGTCACCAACATGTTATTGACGTCATAACTCAACGTCGCAGTTAGTTGTTTTTTTTGTGCGGAGTTAGTTATTAATATTTAGCGATTATGAATATTCTTTCACTGAGAAATTCTAATCTTTCACTCATAGAAATGTAATAAAATAACATTACTGATCTAATATAATAACATTACTAATCTAATATAATAACATTACTGATCTAATATAATAGCTAGTAACATTATCAATTTTCTGCATTGTAATAGATATCCATAAAACATTTTGTCATATTTTTTTTTAATCCAGAGGCTGATATTTGTAGACGGGCGGCGATATATAAATATATATAGATCTATAACACTATTGGCAGAAGAGGGTGTATAGTTAAAAATAAATAAACCTACAACATATAAATTGAAACAAAGACACAGTGTTTCTTTCAACGGATTCATTTAAATTTACATGCTAAACTTTTTTTTAGCAATCTTTTGAAAAAGACGGCTAGTACATTATATTAGCGCCGTCATCTCTTGACTGATTCACGTAAAGACGCATGCTTCTAATTCAACAGCTAAACAACCACGGTGTATATAAATATCTAAGACAATATACCTTTTTACAATTTAGCATACGTATACCCGATGAAGTGATAAGATAATAGAACAAAAACTTTTATGTTACCTCATCACAATGCCGAATAAAATTTGCTCGGAGACGGCGGGGTTATGCACTTCTCATTTTTGTAAGCAAATATTGTTGGTACAGCCATTTTTAGCTCAGCAGATACTATGGGATGCCGAGTTGTCCGTCGTCCGTCCGTCCGTCCGTTCGTCGTTAACTTTTGTCTCGTTAAGACGATAGGGCCTTCATCTGATCTTTACCAAACTTTACTAGATTGTTAATGATAATGATAGCTCAGACAAGTTCGAAAACCGGCCAGATCGGACCTGTAACAACGGAGCTATGGCCCTTGATTTAGTTAAAAATGCTATATTTTGCCTCGTTAAGACGATAGGGCCTTCATTTTTCATCTAATCTTTACCAATCTTTAACAGATTCTAAATGTCAATGAAAGCTCAGAATAATTCGAAAATCAGTCAGATCGGACCAGTAACAGCGGAGTTATGGCCCTTGATTTTGCTAAATATGCTATATGTTGCTTTGTTAAGGCGATAGGGCTTTCATTTTTCATCTAATCTTTACCAAACTTTACCAGATTTTTTTACTTTTTATCTTTTATTATTTTTATATTTCTTTATTATTTTTTTATTTTTTAATCCTACATAGACAATTCTATATATACCGCTAATCGCTTAGTACCAATGACGTCACCGGTCTCGTGACACTTACCTGTCTTCAAAAAGGGCGAAACTCGGAGCCAAAACGGGACAACCAATAAGTGTAATATTTGAACAGATTGTATATTATATACATATATTTCAGAATATATATGATATATGGTTAAAATACACGCTATAATTCACCTGTGACATTGTCATGTAAATAAGACTTAAGTGTTGATTTTTTTTCTAAGATACTTTCCGTAAGTTTTAAGTGTACTTCTAAACATTGAATACGGAAACTATCTTAGAAAAAAATGCATATTACGAATACTTGTATGCAGATGTAATTCCATGCACCTGGAATAATTAAACAATGTAATTACACATGTTCAGAAAGATATTTAGTAAGACTTCTGTTAATAATTAAAAAATATAATTATATATTTTCAATTTCAGTAAGATTTCATTCAATTGTTTTATTATTACGATTACTGAAAATCTTACTGAAAATGAAAATGTGTAATTCCATTGTTTATTATTAACAGAAGCCTTACTGAAAACAACTGAAAGAAATCTTACTGAAAACAAACATGTGTTTTCAATTTAAAGAAACGAACCCGCCAAATAACGGCAAAATAAACTACACAACCGTTTATCAAAACTCTATCCAGGTGTTCGGGTAATATAATAATGTATATATGCCGATTTAAAATATAGGTTAATTAACGGGTTCTTAAAAATATCCGTAATTAAAACATGCGTAGAATTAATTATGAATTACTCATAACTCATAATTCGACGTCCAGTTTTGGGGAGTGGCCTGGCTGGTTAAAGCCATTTATATTGTGTCTATAGAGTTTGGATTCTCAAAATATTTGTCATACGAGTATATAGCCTATACCTCGTTGTCAGTAAGTTTAGGAACGGTGTACATCTGTTGTAAAATTTGAAAACTTTTCATTTATTGATTAATCAAAAACTAATAGATTGTTTTGTTCAAAATTGGAACACCGATATTGAAAATAATCGAGTTTTATGTTTGTATAGACATTTTAAAACCTCATTCGCATATGAAGTGTAGCTAGATATATTGCCATTGAAATTTAAAACTGCCATGTCGAGGTTAAGGTTATCCTCCCACAGGCTTATAATTGAAAGTGGCAGATATTCACGAAATATAATTGATAGAAATTTGTACATTGTGTAATAGTACCGACTTAGAAGATGAATATCATTTTATTTTAATATGTCCTTTGTACGACCAATTACGTGAACTATATGTTAAACAATATTATTACAGACATCCAAGTGTTTTTAAATGTATTCAGCTGATGCAATCTTCAATCCAGCAAGAGTTTTTTAGGTTATCTAGGTTTGTTAGGGAAGCATTTATCATTCGCAATACTGCAATATATAATGAGTAAATTGTTATGTTCATCCTCATTGGACATAACATGTAAACTATTAAAACTTAAAATAGTAATATGTAACAACGTAACAGGAATAATTAAATCATTATAACAGGGTAAATACGTGCGCCAGAGTGAATGTGTGAGACATTTTGGGCGTCAGAGTGGATGGGTGAGTTGTGTGAGTTGTAAAACATGTATGATTTGTGTATTTGTAATTTTTCATTGTATAATGTAAAAATTGCATTGACCTGTCACATATTAACAAGAGTATGGGAGTGGACCTTTGGAAACGGCCGAAAACGATACATATGAACTATTGCAGTAGTATAATATGTATTTATATGACGAGAAATATTGTTTAAGTCATAAATAAAGAATATGTTCATGTATATATGTTTGTAAAAATGTGATTGTTGATGGCGGGATATGGACATTAAGTAATTACATCGATTACAATATATACATTGTCATGTATAATTAAACATCGCTAATATAAATTTACATGTAAATCACTAAAGTTTATATTAAAAGCTACCTACCTGGGTGTGTATATACAATAATTCATTATTATACCTCAACGTTCCATATTGTTTATGTCAGGATTAGTCGTATTGTCTACAGTACTTCAGGGTTACTGTGTACAGTTTGTTTATTCAAATTTCAAACCATAAAATAACCATTGTCATGTGTATATTATATGTATTTTTGTATCGTTTGAATGCTCTCTAACTGTGAGGAAAATAAAGAATTACTATATCAATCAATGATTTATTGTCAGTTTAACTAATTTATTAAAAAAAAATAAAACACCAAATATATTTCTATTGCAATTAATTATAAAACATCGCTCATATAAATGTTTGCAAATCAAATGGTTTATACATGTACTGGTTTATTAAGTAGGGTAAACACTAAAGATTTAGACTGCGGATTTATTTCCATTTAAACAAAGTGCATTACATTTGAAACGAAGTCAATAAAGCTATCAGTATGAAGAATCTTTTTTTTTCAATACACTGTGTTATAAATACACTGAACCAATCTTGATTTAGCTCAAAAACTTCCCTGTCGTATACCGTATATTGAAATATTTGAACAAAAAGAAAATGTAGGTTAAAACTTGCGTAATATAATAGAAGCCGTCTTGGATGAAGTCAAACTTTTATATCGTATAGCGTTATTTTGTTATGCGAAACAAACATTTGGTCAGATTTCCTGAAGTACGGTAAGTACAGTACTTATACTTATTTAAGACTTTAAACAAAAAAGTGTCTCATGTAAATGTCAATTTTTTATCGTTCTACGATCTGATCAACAGGAAAATGTTTAACATTACATTCTTTTTACAATCTTTAATCTTGCTTAATTATGAGAATAGTCATAAATCAAGTGACGCCATATTAACCAGTTATTAGTATACGTTCCGTCTTGTTGACCTTCGGTCTTTGACCTTGGGTCAATTTGACAGACCTTGGTCAAATGACTGGCAAATCACTAGATTAATAGCATAGGTTTTTCAGTAAAAAAAAAGAAGGAAAGTCGGATAACGCCTTAAGAGGAGTTTCATGCTCCTTGAAATCTAAAACAAATGTTGCTGACAAATGTATTACATGCCCCATTTGGTGCTATAACTGCATGGTTTACCGCTCGCGCTTTTTCTAGTTCAATGTTATTTTACAGTCTTGAGTATGGAAGCCAAACACGACTTTGATAGTCATTTTCCATTATGATGTGGTCACTTTCATTATGATGTGGTCACTTTCCATTATGATGTGGTCGCTTTACATTATGGTGTGGTCATTTGTCATTATAATATGGTCACTTTCTATTATGATGTGGTAATTTGTCATTATGATGTGGTCATTTTCCATTTTGATGTGGTCACTTTTCATTATGATGTGGTCACTTTTTGTTATGATGTGGTCACTTTACATTATGATGTGGTCAATTTACATTATGATGTGGTTACTTTTCATTATGATGTGGTAAGTGTCTATTATGATGTGGTTATTTTCCATTATGATGTGATCACTTTTCATTATGATGTGGTAAGTGTCTATTATGATGTGGTCGCTTTACATTATAATGTGGTCACTTTTCATTATTGTGTGGTTACTTTCCATTATGATGTGGTTACTTTGTATTATGATATGGTCGCTTTTCATTATGATGTGATCACTTTACATTATGATGTGGTCTGTTTTAATTATGTTGTGGTAAGTTTCTATTATGATCTGGTCACTTTACATTATGATGTGGTCACTTTTCATTATGATGTGGTTACTTTCCATTATGATGTGGTCGTTTTTCATTATGATGTGGTCACTTTACATTATGATGTGGTTACTTTCCATTATGATGTGGTCGTTTTTCATTATGATGTGGTCACTTTACATTATGAAGTGGTCTGTTTTCATTATGATGTGGTAAGTTTCTATCATGATGTGGTATGTGTGGTCACGTGTTTTTTCTTCAAATAGCGCCATCTATTGACACTGCTTGCGGAATTCAAAATGGCGACAATGATAGAAATCCTAAATTATGTTAATGTATCCGATGAAGCCCGTTTAAGATTTTTAGAAAAAGAGTATCTTTTCCTGCGATTAACACATTGCAACAACAATTAACTATTTTACAGCGAGTTATTTGAGAAATTGTATTGCGGTATCGAGGTACAAAACGTATGGTTTAAATTCACCGTGTATAAATCGGCATAGTCTAAAACCTTTGATGAAATGGAATTGGAATACCATTATGGTATGAGATTTTGATTCCAATCGCATTCCATTCTGCTCTAAATTCCCATTCCATATTTTAGTCTGTGACACATGTATATGATAAAATATGGAACGAATCTGGACGAAAGACACAATGAAAAGTTTGAAATAGGCTTATTAAGTGTCAGTTTGAGTATCTAATTATCAGGAAAGCATGGGAACAAAAATCCAATGTGATAGATCTGTAATTTTCTAAATACATATATAACATCTAAGTATTAGCCAGGATTAAAGTCATTTCTTATGTTAAGTCTTTTAGTCGTACCCTAGATTGTTTTTCTTTTTGGCTGAGACTGCTGTGGTTGTTCAGTACAATTCTGGATACACCATGTATCCCCGCAGTGCAATTCAGTATCATCATGAATCGTACTGAAAAATCACAGCCTAAGGTATTTCTAATTATGTATATTTTATATAGCTTTACAACACAATCTTAGTTTATATTTAGTTAATTTCTACGGAAATGATCTGTCTTTATTGTTAGCGATTCGTGGTTGTTTACGTTGTCTTTTCAAAATCGAGACAATCTAACCTTAAACGGAGTAGATCAGGCTTTGTGGCTAAATCTATTTTAAAAAAGCTATAAAATTACCCATTTAAAACAGAAAATTATATACATGTCGATGGGAAATTAACAGTTTCTTATAATAAAACGCAATAATTAATAATTATAAATTACAATACGTCATGTTAGTCCTTTTGAAAAGCATTGAAGCATTTTTTACTGCCAAGTTTAAAATAGCTATCCCTGGCGCGAAACTATAGTTAGGAAATACCTTCTTTTGGTTGTTTATTTTATATGATAGTTGCTATTTCGTTTTGGCGTTTATTGCTCATTTAGTTTATTTTAATCAATTAAATACATATATAATGTATAACAATTCTAAAACAAATACAAATCCTGATGTACTTCCTTTAACCTGGTGGTCTTATTGCCTACCGACCGTTCAACGTCGGTAACGCGGTCTTCATTTCACCACTATGCGGGTCTATGATGTCATTGCGTTTGAGTACTGTGATTTCTATTGGACCATATTCTCATGTTTTATTTATAAAACAATAGAAAACCAAAACGGAATCACAGGAAGGAAATAAGAGATGACATATTTTATTGAATTTATTAAACGAGTTTGACGGACGCACGCACAGACACGTTAGAGCGCGCGCACACACACATTGACATATGTACATGGCATATACTTACAAACAAAGTTAGTGCACATTATCATAGCATTATAGTATGGTCGGTGAAATTGCCTTGTATGAATGTCATGCAAACAATTCAGTACAAACAATAAAGGGGCGGAACTTTACGTCCAATACATTTATGGAAGTTAGAGCACAGACAGCACGCGCGGACAGGGGCACTGAGTACACAATACCATACTACAAACAAATATAGAGCTTGTATAATATCGTTGGTTAGGCCTTTACAAGTTTGTTCTATGTTTAGCGTCATTGGGCTGGTAGGTTTTTGAATGGCTGGGCTGAAAAAAATGACATGCATATGAAAACGATCAACTACATCAATTCCTAATTGGAATAAATAAAATCGTATTAAATGAATATGGTTTCAGTTAGAAAACAAATATATTTGTTTATGTGCCTGTCTTTTATGGGCATAGGAAAGTTTCAGTTATTGGGAGGGGTTGTGGGATGGGGGAGGGTTGCGGCAAACGTTTTGAACATATGACAATGAAAAAGTTTGTTTCAAATTGTTTTCACAAAATAAAAATAAAACATTATCCACGCCCAATTAAACTTAAACATACAACATTATCCTATCGAAAAAAGTAGTACTTTTTGTGTCGTCTTTTCGAAGAAAATGCGATACATAGTGATCACTTTGTCGTCCGTCCGTCCGTCCGTCAGTCCGTCAGTCCGTCACAAACTTAACGTTGGCTATAACTTTGTCATTTCTCCATTTTTAATCATCAAACTTTCCATATATACTCATCATGACCACATCAACGTGACCATACTAAAATGTAAAGGTCAAGGTCACACTGAAGGTCATTATAAGGGTTAATACGCAAACTTAACGTTGCCTATAATTTTCTCATTTCTCCATATTTCTTCATCAAACTTTCAATATATACTCGTCATGACCACATCAACATGACCATACTAAAATGTAAGAAGTCAAGATCACACTGAAGGTCATTATATGGGTTAATACGCAAACTTAACGTTGCCTATAACTTTCTCATTTCTCCATATTTCTTCATCAAACGTTCAATATATACTCATCATGACCCCATCAAATTTAGAGCAGAATGGAATGTGATTGGAATCAAAATTTCATACCATAATGACATTCTAATTCCATTCCATCCCAGGTTTTAGACTATGCCGATTTATACACGGTGAATTTAAACCATACAGATTGTACCTCGATACCGCAATATAATTTCTCATATAACTCACTGTAAAATAGTTAATTGTTGTTGCAATGTGTTAATCGCATGAAAAGATACTCTTCTTCTAAATATCTTACACGAGCTTCATCGGATACTTTAACATAATTTAGGATTTCTATCATTGTCGCCATTTTGAATTCCGCAAGCAGTGTCAATATAAAATGGAGCTATTTGAAGAAAAACCACGTGACCACACATACCACATCATAATAGAAACTTACCACATCATAATGAAAACAGACCACATCATAATGTAAAGTGACCACATCATAATGAAAAGCGACCACATCATATTGGAAAGTAACCACATCATAATGAAAAGTGACCACATCATAATGTAAAGTGACCAGATCATAATAGAAACTTACCACATCATAATTAAAACAGACCACATTATAATTTAAAGTGACCACATCATAATGAAAAGCGACCACATCGTAATACAAAGTAACCACATCATAATGGAAAGTAACCGCATCATAATGAAAAGTGACCACACCTTAATGTAAAGTTACCACATCATAATAGACAATTACCACATCATAATGAAAAGGTACCACATCATAATGGATTATGACCAAATTATAATAGACACTTACCACATCATAATGAAAAGTAACCACTTCATAATGTAAAGTGACCACATCATAATGTAAAGTGACCGAATCATAACAAAAAGTGACCACATCGAAATGAAAAGTGACCACATCATAATGGAAAATGACCACATCATAATGACAAATGACCACATTATAATGGAAAGTGACCACATCATAATGACAAATGACCACATCATAATGAAAAGCGACCACATCATATGGAAAGTAACCACATTATAATGGAAAGTGACCACATCATAATGACAAATGACCACATCATAATGAAAAGCGACCACATTATAATTTAAAGTGACCACGTCATGATGAAAAGCGACCACATCGTAATACAAAGTAACCACATCATAATGGAAAGTTACCACATCATAATAGACACTTACCACATCATAATGAAAAAGTACCACATCATTATCGAAAATGACCAAATTATAATAGACACTTACCAGATCATAATGAAAAGTAACCACTTCATAATCTAAAGTGACCACGTCATAATGTAAAGTTACCACATCATAATAGACACTTACCACATCATAATGAAAAAGTATCACATCATAATGGAAAATGGCCAAATTATAATAGACACTTACCACATCATAATGAAAAGTAACCACTTCATAATCTAAAGTGACCACATCATAATGTAAAGTGACCGAATCATAACAAAAAGTGACCACATCGTAATGAAAAGTGACCACATCATAATGGAAAAAGACCACATCATAATGACCAATGACCACATCATAATGGAAAGTGACCACATCATAATGACAAATGACCACATCATAATGTAAAGCGACCACATCATAATGGAAAGTGACCACATCATAATGAAAGTGACCACATCATAATGGAAAATGACCGTCAAAGTCGTGTTTGGCGTTCCATAATCATAATGGAAAATGACCATCAATGTCGTGTTTGGCGTTCCATACTTGAGAACAGTGCGGAATTATATTGGGCGAGTACTCGTTATAGGACGAGACGATGCCGAGCAGACGGAATCCATGTTCAAAACCCGGCGATATTTGAAGGAGACGAAGCCGAGTCCACATAATTATTATGTCTGCTGGGTAGGAGTCCAACTGAATTCAGAAGTGTCATCTACATTGCAAAATGCCTCTTTATTCCCCACTTCTAAAATTTAACACAATTTTATTTGCATTTCTAGTTTTTAATCAGCTTGTTATTTCCGTTATTAATTGAATTGTATAAAAAAAAGTATTTTCCTCAAAATATATTGACTGTATTTAATATTTCTTGAAAAAATAAATCATCAAAACAAAACCATCAAAACAAAAATTAAACAATAATTTAACTAAATAACACAATACATGCATTAACTGTTTGATTTACTTGCACACGGAAAAGGACGGAATCATGATTTCTTCGACTTCAGTTAACAAACATGGATTTTCGGGACTCTGGTGAAACAAAAATGAAATGAATATGGATTTATTTTTAAATGCCATCTGTTTTTGAGTACAATAGTGGAAAATATGGAATCTTTATTTGATAAAAATACAAATAGAGATGGTAAGTCTAACTGTATGTTTAATCAATTAGAAATTATAGAGCTGTGAAATACAGATCCTCTATACCATAATTCATTGTATTCATATACGGATATATTTGGATTGATCTTTTTGTTTACCAACTGTGGAGATTGGGGTACAATTTCAATCATTCGCGAATCAGAATCTTGTGTGAGGCATTTTCTTAAAAAAAACAATCCTCTTGTAAATGAATCCGAAACAAAATCAGTCGTTGAGTAAATCCCATATATTAAGAAGGTAGTAACGGCTTAAGATAGTTATATATTTGTACATGTGACTGACCACGTAAACTGACCACGTATACAGGCTATAACTGAATAGTACATACTATTAACGAACATTCTACAATTTGTATACTAACAATTTCAGATTCAGATCTCAGGCTGCTTAACCTAAAAGGTACAAAGAGTCATGGCAGATTCGGACACGGTCCACGACAATGATGCACTTCTGGAAGAATTAAACAAAGAAAAGATAAAGGAATACACCCCAGTCATCGCGTATATTTTCATAGTCATTGTTCTGGGGATAACAGGAAACATTCTGACGGTGATTTTCTATGGCTTCAAGACAAAAAAAAACACAAACACTGTCATCATATCGTATCTAGCTGCAATTGATTTGGCAACGTGTGTCATTCAATCAGACGAGATAATTCAAATATGCTTTAGCATCACTTTTAAGAACGTAGGAGGATGTAAATGTCTGTATTTCATAAATCATGTTTTCAACCTTTCTTCTGTTCTTGTGCTGTGGGTTATATGCATTGATAGATACAGAAAGGTGTGCCGATATTTCGCCTGGCAATTTACCATGGTGTCCGTTAGAGTAGCAATCGCGGCTGTCATCGGTGTTGCGCTGGTTCTCGCAATTC
The DNA here is from genome assembly GCA_037043455.1 of Cyrtodaria siliqua. Lineage (NCBI taxonomy): Eukaryota > Metazoa > Mollusca > Bivalvia > Adapedonta > Hiatellidae > Cyrtodaria > Cyrtodaria siliqua. The sequence goes on from JAWPHD010011549.1 coordinate 68,662, forward strand.
CGTCTTTAATAGTTATTGATGTTGTTCGCGTAAATGTTACAGACGATAATGGTCATATAGCGCAAGGTTACTACTGCGCACACTCCAAGGATCAAGGATTACAAAAGGCCATTTCTGCATTTAATTCCATACTTTTGATTGCAGTAGTGTTAGTTACCGCCACTTTTATTGTTCTGTACATCCTCATTGGAAGAGCAATATTTATTTCGAGAAGGCGCATTATAAAAGGTAATAAGAACACCGTACAATATTGCAACAAATCATCTGTGAGTGACAGTGTAGATGAAGCTGTGGTGGAAGACAAACCAACGTGTTCAGAATCCGGAATAACACTTGACACGGATAATAACGAAAGCACAATGAACCAAAAGAAAGCTAAAACACCAAAGGGTAATCGCCTAACAAAGAAATCAACCAAGACGGCTGAGGAAAACATACACACTGAGACAAGAATCACGTTAATGATGATTGCAATTATGTCACAGGATGACCTTAGTGGTTGGGCTAACTCAGGAAAGAATCAATGACGGTGAATGCATTTACATAAGTTTAATGCAACTTTTAAAATATGTTTAATATATATACAATTATCTAAAAAAACAAGCGAATACACAAATGAACTATGAAAAGAATGTTCTCCTGAACGTTTAAGACGTTCTTAGTATTGTTATAAATACTGAATGTCTAAGACACTGAAGTGTTGTTAAAGCTATAACAATGTTGATCTAGCGCGATAACTGTGATGCGCGAGAGCTCATGAAGATGATGATGCGCGAATTCAATGGATGATTGTCATCCAATGCCTTCTGTAAGGGTTGATGACGCGATGCAATGACAGTTAATCTCCACTGAGATTGTGAATGATATTCCTCCAGTGAGGACTGGTAACGGGCCCACCTTGTGTCCCGGGGGTTATCGTTAGTAAAACCTGGCTGCGCAGGTACGGGGACCGTCTCCACCGCTTGTAACGTTATTCGTGGAAGCTTAGCTCCACTCCTGGATATCCAAACCTAGATGGCTTACTCCAACCCTGGATGGCTTATATCCTGGATGGCTTATATCCTGGATCCTTATCCCCTGGATGGCTTATATCCTGGATGGCTTAGGCTGTAATTATACATACGTTTTAGCTGTCGGTTTACAAACATAACAATCTTGCATAATTATCATTACCCAAACAAATCATTATTCAATCAATATATGTAAGCTGTACTAATGATGAGTAGCAATGTATACATATTCTACAACGCCATGTATACGCTATGTACGTCGCTGTTAATCAATGCCCCTAATACATGTAATATAAACATGATCAAATAACTCATATATTACACTCACTGAGTTATGTTTGCACGCAATGTTAACAATCGTGTATTACAATCACTGAGTTATACGCCAACGTTAACTAATGCACCTATTATCCACTGTTATCAAATTAATATTGTTTTACAATTAATGATCAATTACAATAATTACATCTAATAAAGTAACTTCAAACTCATATGCTAGTCTAAAGTTATGTTTGAGAAACATCAATGCTAACCGGATGTCGTAACCGCCAAACAAGATGGCGCCGCCCACTGAATACAAATATACGATAAAAGTTTAATAAAACTACTAACCACATGTTGCCTGTGAAATTTGCCGTCCAATCTCTGTTCCAACAAAGTACTTTCGATGATCCCGGCGAAAGCTAGAAGACAATGGGTTTTATAGCAAACATTACGCCCAAATCATTATTTGCCCCGTTCAGTCCGTGACAAACGTGGCTAAATCTACAGTATTGAATCTACACGCGAGGCCCTTATACAATTTTGCCGTTTAAGGAAAATATACCTATACGTTTACATGCATTAGCACAAAACTAAACTTATGACACGGCCTCTCTGGCGGCCACTTAAAATGTGCACGCTTTTACGTGTTACATGAATAGATCATGAATATTGTGAAATTGTTTCACCTCGAACAATAGATTTTGGGTGTAACCGATACAAGAGCTATATACGACCAGTACGCTCTACCCGTGACATTTTGTGACAACATCTCCCCACTTAAAGAAAGTGCTACACTTTTAAAATTCAACAAAATGATAATTAATATTTACACGTTAAGAAACTATTAACTCTTCTGAGCAAACGAGCGACAAAACGTACAAGCTGATCGCTCAATCGCTTGAGTATGTTAACTATTACCACTGCAGTTATAACCTAATATAATATGTAATTACAATTTCAACACTATTCTACAATTGTACACTACCCTGTCGTAACATATACTACTATTGTACAATACACTGCAATACACTATTGTATTAAACCGGTCATTATGTGCGGCGACTTAAATGGTCTGCCCCAATATTGTCCTTTCCACGGTCTATTACACCGACTTTACGGTTGTTAATAACACTACTTCCTGTCACTACAAGAACTCCAACTTTACACATTACATCCATCGCATTACCAGTATACTGTTTGCGAAATGGAGTAGGGTCTCTCGTTTCCCTAATCGACTTTGCTAAAGTGTGCTTAAAGCTACACTGCACTACATCTGTTGGTCTCGACTTATCGGACCGAACAGTACTACACTCAGAGTCTAAACGACTTACCTCTCGTTTCTCTGCTACACTAAGCATGCCCGATATGTCTACATCGGCTGCTGTCTCCTTGCCTACACTAGTGGGAAAATACATGGGACTAGTGTCCTCACTACTGTCTTCCTCACTATCATCAATAACTGCAACATTAACTACGGTTAACACCCCTTGTTGCCCATTATCGGTTCTACTGATATACTCTTTCAGCATATTCGCATGAAAGGTCTTTAACTTTCCGTTTATCTCGATACGGTAATCCATAGTGTTCACTATCCCTCTAACGTAAAACGGACCTTTCCATTGTAATAACAACTTGTTATTGTCGGTCGGGAGTAACAGTAACACCTGGTCATCTATCTTAAACTTCCTAGCTCTAGCTTTCTGGTCATAGTACCGTTTGTACTTGGTACTTGCCTTAACTAACTGACTTTGAGCTGTCTTACAAGTCTCCTCTAGTTTCTCCTTCAGATCTAAAACATACTGATATGTAGTCTTAACCTCATCACTATCTACTTCACCTGCCCACATCTCTCTAAGAATCCTCATGGGACCTCTAACTGACCTACCGTACAATAACTCAAACGGAGAAAATCCTAAACTCTCTTGTGGAACCTCTCTAAATGCAAACAATAAAGCATTGAGATACTTGTCCCAATCTTTGGGTCTCTCGGTACACATACGCCGTAACATTTGCTTTAACGTCCCGTTAAATCGTTCGACTAACCCGTTACACATAGGGTGATATGGTGTTGTCATGATTTGACGCAAAGACAATAACCTGCTTACTTCAGCCATAAGTTCTGACGTAAACTGTGACCCACAATCAGTCAGCATTTCCTCTGGTACACCTAGCCTACTGAACATATCAACTAATGCCTCAGCTACTCTCTCAGTTTCAATTGAGGGCAATGCGACTGCCTCCGGATACCTAGTTGCATAGTCTACCATGGTTAAAATGTACCTATTTTTCCTATCCGACACTGGAAAAATTGGTCCAACTATGTCTACGGCTACCCTCTTAAATGGTGTATCTATCAGTGGCATCTGACCTAAATGTACTTTGGTCACTCGACCTTTTGGTACTGTCCTTTGGCATACATCGCAGGACCTACAATACCTAGTTACATCTCCACTAACGCCTGGCCAATAAAATTCTGCCAATACTCTATCTGACGTTTTCTTTACGCCTAAATGACCTCCCATAATCGACTCATGAGCTACCTTAAGCACTGTCGTTCTATACTGGGTAGGAACCACTAATTGGTGAAACTGTCTACTACCACTATCTTCAAATTCTCTGTACAATAACCTATTCTTATGTACAAACTTACAACTACCGGACCCTTTACACTTCTTCACTACACCATCCTTGGCCTTCACCTTACAAGGACCTAATGACTCGTCTTGAGTTTGTGCTTCTATAAACTCCGCTTTGGATATGTCACCTACGGCTGCAGGAACCTTTAATTTTCTATAAGCCTGAGCTTGCTTCTGAACCTGCGCTCTAGTCTCTACGGCATTACTTATGCTACTTCTAAAATCGGACATTACCGGAAGTACTGAACCTTCTATGTTCCCCATCGTTAAATCATACATCGGGTCGTCCATACATAGTGCCTCTGTAGTCCCTTTAAAGAAAGGTGTATCTACCTCTATTCTCGCTATTGGCACGTGCTCTACCGACTTATTTAACAACATACACGGTGACTGTTTACCTACCAACTGGTCATCCGTAACTAAACTACGCCTAACTACCACACCTGTACAACCTGTATCCCTCATTACAATTACGTCCGTGCCATTCACTCTACCATCTGCCGTTGGAAGATTTGCATACGGAAAGAGACATGTTCCGATCTTCGTCATTACACCATCCGCTTTAACACAACAGCTACTACTCTCGGTTTTAATAACCGGACTATTACTACCTCTGCCTCTACCTCTACCTCGGTTTTGACCACCTCTACCTCTACCGAAATTCCATGGGTTGTTAAAACCTTGGTTCTGACTCCCTACATTGTTGTCCACTCTACTATTTTCACTAAAATTGTCTACGACAGCGGACACTTTCACCGCTTTCCTACACTCATGTGAAGCATGATTCCCATTACAGTGACGACAACGAATAAAAGGTCTACCTATGTTACCACTATTGCTACCTCCTCTAGCACCCATCGAACTACCTCCACCTCTATAGTTTCCACTCTGGCCTTTCTGTTTATGATCGTCCCCTTGCCTATCTCTAAAAGTTCTGTCTTTCGACACTACATTATGAGCTCCACCTCGAGCCTCGGCAAACTGATCTGCTTGTGTTGCCATTTCTCCTACACTAGCTAATTTTCTTTCTTTGAGAAATAAGAACAGATCTCTACTACAAACATTGAATAGCTGGTCCCGCAACAAGAAATCTACGAGGCCCTGATAAGTCTGCGCTACCTTCCCTAACTCTAACCACCTATCTAAGTAATTTCTAGACCTACTAATAAACTGAATAAATGACTCGCCTTTCTCAGGCAGACACGCTCTAAACCGCTTTCTAAAACCTTCTTCAGTTAACTCAAATCTCTTTAAAAGAGCATCCTTTAACTTGTCATAGTCAAGAGCATCTAAACTAGGTAATCTAGAAAATACATCTAAGGCCTTGCCTCTCAATAACGCACTTAAATGAACTGCCCACTTATCTTTGGTCCATTCCTGTAACTCAGCATAACGTTCGAACCGTAACAAGTAACTGTCCATGTTATCTTTGTCAGCATCAAAGTATGGTAACTTCGAACCTTTTAACTTCCCAGAATAACTATCTTTCCCTTCAGTTTTACTTTCCTTACTATGTGTCTTAGCTGCTTCCAACTCTAAAGCTAACTTATGCTCAAACTCTTTTTGCTCCCTTTCCATTATCATCTTAGCCTTAGCTAGTCTACCATCTGTTTCGAACCTCTCATGTTCTAACTCTTGCTTCTCCTTTACTATTCTACTTTCTAATTCTACCTTCTCTTTATCATCATCTCGCTTCTCTTTAGCTAATCTACTTTCGAATTCTAGCTTCTCTTTAGCTAACCTACCTTCTAATTCTAACTTCTCTGTGGATAGTCTACTTTCTAATTCTAGCTTCTCTTTAGCTAATCTACTTTCTACTTCTAACCTATCTTTCTCAGTTTCTAGCTTCTCTTTAGCTAACCTATTTTCGAATTCTAACCTATCTTTCTCTTCATCCCTTTCCCGCTTTGCTAATTCTCTTTCCTTAAGTCTAAATTCCCTTTCCCTAGCCTGTTCGTCTTTAACAAAGGTTCTAAGCTCCTCTCCAGCATACCCTAACTCCTTACCCATTTCCGTAAGATCCTTTATGGACGTCATGTCTATAGACATTGTGAACTACACACTACGATAATTACAATACACACGTCACTAATAATTCTACTCAACTAACTACTAATGGTAAGTCACTGTGTCCTCAGTAAATACCTGGGCATCATCATAGGACAAGTTACATACACATTTGTACTAGTGCTAACTACTAACGATTATGTGTAGATAGTATCTAGCTTCCACAAAACATATGCACTACATAAAATATCTTAATTTGATATTGGACATAAACCTTAAACAATCATCGAAATGTGTATAACATGTACATGTATATTTACTTCTCCCATCAATATAAGTATACTCGAGTGTCACAGCATGAGTAGAACGTCTTGTTCGCCAACCTAATTGGATACTATGTGTATATCAAGGGAGGTAAAAACAAACACCCAAATTATTGAGCAAAAGTGCCTCAGACCCACTCGTGTAGACCACTGCGACCTCGCGCCAAGGAAAGAACGGACAAAACAACAGTTTGGACTCACCCTACCCTTGTCGTGTCTTGACTTGTCTTCCAAGCAGTAGCCGTGATCGTCGACAGTCGCCTTGATGGATCAGAGGGTGGTACACAATTCTAAAATAATAAGTAGAGATTTTATATCATAATAAAGATCACTTATTGATTCTTTCCCTCCGTAGTCGCCCAAAATCCCACTACTCTGACACCAGTTGTCACAGGATGACCTTAGTGGTTGGGCTAACTCAGGAAAGAATCAATGACGGTGAATGCATTTACATAAGTTTAATGCAACTTTTAAAATATGTTTAATATATATACAATTATCTAAAAAAACAAGCGAATACACAAATGAACTATGAAAAGAATGTTCTCCTGAACGTTTAAGACGTTCTTAGTATTGTTATAAATACTGAATGTCTAAGACACTGAAGTGTTGTTAAAGCTATAACAATGTTGATCTAGCGCGATAACTGTGATGCGCGAGAGCTCATGAAGATGATGATGCGCGAATTCAATGGATGATTGTCATCAAATGCCTTCTGTAAGGGTTGATGACGCGATGCAATGACAGTTAATCTCCACTGAGATTGTGAATGATATTCCTCCAGTGAGGACTGGTAACGGGCCCACCTTGTGTCCCGGGGGTTATCGTTAGTAAAACCTGGCTGCGCAGGTACGGGGACCGTCTCCACCGCTTGTAACGTTATTCGTGGAAGCTTAGCTCCACTCCTGGATATCCAAACCTAGATGGCTTACTCCAACCCTGGATGGCTTATATCCTGGATGGCTTATATCCTGGATCCTTATCCCCTGGATGGCTTATATCCTGGATGGCTTAGGCTGTAATTATACATACGTTTTAGCTGTCGGTTTACAAACATAACAATCTTGCATAATTATCATTACCCAAACAAATCATTATTCAATCAATATATGTAAGCTGTACTAATGATGAGTAGCAATGTATACATATTCTACAACGCCATGTATACGCTATGTACGTCGCTGTTAATCAATGCCCCTAATACATGTAATATAAACATGATCAAATAACTCATATATTACACTCACTGAGTTATGTTTGCACGCAATGTTAACAATCGTGTATTACAATCACTGAGTTATACGCCAACGTTAACTAATGCACCTATTATCCACTGTTATCAAATTAATATTGTTTTACAATTAATGATCAATTACAATAATTACATCTAATAAAGTAACTTCAAACTCATATGCTAGTCTAAAGTTATGTTTGAGAAACATCAATGCTAACCGGATGTCGTAACCGCCAAACAAGATGGCGCCGCCCACTGAATACAAATATACGATAAAAGTTTAATAAAACTACTAACCACATGTTGCCTGTGAAATTTGCCGTCCAATCTCTGTTCCAACAAAGTACTTTCGATGATCCCGGCGAAAGCTAGAAGACAATGGGTTTTATAGCAAACATTACGCCCAAATCATTATTTGCCCCGTTCAGTCCGTGACAAACGTGGCTAAATCTACAGTATTGAATCTACACGCGAGGCCCTTATACAATTTTGCCGTTTAAGGAAAATATACCTATACGTTTACATGCATTAGCACAAAACTAAACTTATGACACGGCCTCTCTGGCGGCCACTTAAAATGTGCACGCTTTTACGTGTTACATGAATAGATCATGAATATTGTGAAATTGTTTCACCTCGAACAATAGATTTTGGGTGTAACCGATACAAGAGCTATATACGACCAGTACGCTCTACCCGTGACATTTTGTGACAAATTACGATTGGATATTTGCTGAGCTTCCTCCCATATTTTATAGTCAATCTTGCGGTCATACCCAACTTGGAGGCAAGTGAGGAATTCAGTGTAGGAATACAAATCGCTCTAAGGTCCTTCATGCTGAACAGCGCTATTAATCCTTACATCATCGGAGTGTTCAATCCATCTTTCAGACAATTCGTCATACACGCGTTTTGTAGGTGTTGCCGCATTAGGCCGCCAACTGTGACATCGGCATCCACCACAATAGATTAGGGATTTCTAAAGTCATCTGAAAGTCAGTGTCAGCAATTCTAGACGGTGGAGGCATTTATAAAAAAAATAAAAAAGTCTATGTATAGTTGAAGTGATAGCTGCATTCAAAATTGAAAGAAATGTCATAACTAAAAAAAAAGGACGTTAAGAATTGCGTGTGGTATATTTAAAGAACTAATTCAGTTCTAGATCAAGTACATGTATTTGCGATATGTTGTCTCTCGGTATCAATCCATCTACCACAGACTAACTGTATCATATTCATTTTCTTATAAAGCACATCAGGGTATTTAATTCATAATGCGTTGCACTTTACAAATTTGAAGTATACAGAGTATTGTAATTTACATCCTGTATTGGTCTTCATTCTTTATCTTTCGACGATCTAAGATATATATTGCAAATACTGAATCTTGCTTCTAACAAAATTGCACGCATAAACAATGTAATGTATATTTCAACTTCGTGCGTCCTTTTATTGAGGTGCTCAGTAAAGATTAGAGTTTTGAAACTAACTTAGATAAACTTTATTAATAAAAGACGTGTGTGATATATTGTTTCTTCCTGCTTTCTTGCTGGCTGTTGCTTGATTGTTACTTACTTTCTTCCTTACATAACCAAATGATGTACATTTGATATACCTCTGACTAAAATATGTGTTCATTTATTTATTTATTCCTCTAGTACAGACATTACAAGCATAAGATAATATTGTGACTACATAAGTGTGAACAATGATAGCACATTAGGCGATGTATGAACTATTAAGGGAATAAACGTAGATGAAATGGAAACATAGGTACATATATTTAATAAAAATATCCACAGCATGTCTAATATCTACCTATCTAATAAACTCCTTCTTTTGTTTAGAATCTTTATTTCTTGAAATGAAATATAAACGAAACGAACGTAGACTATTTGCCATACAGTACTATTACTGACTAATTTATAATCGTCAGATGTACAATTACATGTCGCCAGGTGTAGAATCATGCATCAAGCCCAATCTGTGCGGCTTTTAAAGTAAAATGCCGCTTAAGCCGGTGCTAGTGGTGTGAGGGGTGTTGCACCTTATATTACCTCTCATGAACAGACTCAATAAAACGGAGGCTGCTACTTTTTTTTCTCTTGTTTATTTTTTGTTGCTTCCAATGGATCCCCTTTTCAGTATTTATTAATGTAATTGTATTACTAGCTCATATAACGGCGTTACCAAGTTGTGCGCAAAGATAAACACCTACTTCGGAAAGTAACTAATAGCCTTTCCGCTTGAAGCGAAGTAAGAGCTGAGACTGGATCCCACAACGGCGACGAGGACAGACTATATAACTTTACAGAGAAAGAAAAGTTTCCCATTTTCAGACTCTTATCGGTATATACTGTTTTATTTTTTAAACATTTATAATTAGTGATAATACATCTAGTAGATCTACATGTCTTAAAGAAAAAACTAACCCTCCAAATAACGGCAAATTATACTAAAAAACGTGTATCAAAACTCTGTCCAGGCGTACAGGTCATTAATAATGTATATGTGCCGATTAAAACAATAGGTTTATTAAAATACATGTGATTGAATATGCGTAAAATAAACTATGAGTTGGTAACTCTTAGTTTGGACTCTCAAAATATATAAGTTATATAAACACCTTGTTGTCAGTAAGTTATATATACACCTTGTTGTCAGTAAGTTATATATACACATTATTGTCAGTAAGTTATATATACACCTTGTTGTCAGTAAAATGATATGATAATGGACCTTTGGAAACGGCCGAACACGATACATACAAAATATTTCAGTCTCAGTTTGATTGAGACTGTTCATGAACGGTGGTGAAATATGGTAGCTACTGCTTACGCCCTCTAGCCCCGGGTTGAGCAGAACTCAATATTCATAAAAACAATAGTACATAATTTTAACCATCCCGAAGATGGCATGCATATGGCGGTGGACATAGAGATTTCCTCCCCCATGTCCAGCGGCGTATGGTCCCAGTATCTAACAAAATACTATGCCCCGAAGAGCGAAATAAACAAAATGGAATTTAGTTGGGAGCAGCGGTTATGAAGCCTGAAAATCACAAGTAACAGGCAAAAGACTAAATTAAAAAGCAGACAACATATCCTATGAGTGGTTAAACAATACCCAGTAAGTTTGGAAACAGTGTACATCTAGTGTAAAATGTGTATGTTGATGGCGGGATATGGACTTTCAAGTATATATGACCTCTGGTAAACACATTTCTAAAGATTTATTGTATTTTTACTCAATGGTCCATCAATTTTAATTGTTACGATCATGGTTAGGATCATCGTATAGCAATGTGTTTCTGATTTGTTTTCTTTGTACTTTGACAAGTGATAACATATTACTTAAGTCAAACTCAGAAGTGTGTACGTTAACACAGTTCATTGTACCTGTAAATATGTATACGTTTTAATATTGATATTGTAAAAACGCATAATAATGAAGCTGATTTAAGCAGCATGTTTATATCGTATACAAATCAGCCAAAGCTTCTTTTTAATTAATCAATTTTGTACATGTCTTAGCATTTAGAAAACCATGAAGTTTCTAGTTTGTTTTGGTGACTTTTGTTTATAAGTTTTCTAGTGAAGTGTCCTTTATACAACAACATACGAACTGTGATATTCGGTGAAATTATTTTAAATGGAATATATGAAAACATGACAGACTCTAATAGACTGATTTTCCTGATTCATAACCACAAAAGAAAAGTTGTAAATTTTCTTGTTAAAGCTTATCTATTTAGAAGAAGTGTGATATATAACTCGTAACTGTAAACATGTGGTGCAATTATTGAACTGAACTGACACTATCTATCGCAATATATATACTATTGATGAATGACCCCTTTGTAACTTTAATTGTATTGTAAATTGTATATTGTGAGCTCATAACTGTATTTTCTATTATGTTTAACCATGTTGACTACTTGTAAATTATAATTATAAGGTGACTTATATGTCCGTTGGGCCGGGTGTTTCTCTATGCATTTGTATTATATGTTTGTTATTTCCTTATGCACATGTCACTATAATAGATTATTTACTTACAATACTGTATATATATTTTTCTTTGATTGAGGACCATATCTTAAGCTGGATTTCAGTCAAATATGTAAACCTCTTGAAATAATAATAATAATAATAATAATAATTTAATAATATTTTTAATTAATAATAATATTAATTAATTTATTATTATTAGTAGAAGTAGTAGTAGTAGTAGTAGTATTAGTTGTATTAATTACAGTGAGATAAATGTCTCAAAGCATCGGGGTAATGTTTAGACAAAGAACTGTTACAAAGAAGTGTACGATCCGAGCGAAGGACAAAATAAGGTTGCTATACCAAGTAGAGCTTACATACACATTGCATACTGTAGATATTAGTATTTAGAAAAGAAACAAAACAAATAAACAAATGTCTAAAATTGTTATCGGTTTAATTTCTTTAAAAAACACACACACATTGGGTACTCTGTCCAGCAAGAACGAGTTCTACCATATAAAAATAATATAATGCAAAGAGTTTCCACCGGTAAGAGACATTTTCAAAATAAACAGGGTTACCTATAACATTTATTAAGAAACATGTGTTTGTCGTACGAAAAGTATTGATCTAAGGATCATTCAAGTTGACATGTTTATTCAAAGAAATATAAAAAGATCGGACAGGGAAAGTAGCATTAAAGGAGGACAGTCAACCACAAAACACAGAAACAAACACGCAAACAGACAAACAAGAAGGCACAAGCAATAATAAATGCAAACGACATCACAAACACAAAAAGGGTTGACAATAGGGCTACCGCCTTGGAACGGTCAGTGGCAAAGTAGGTCACTGGGGGTTTAAACCGGTTCTAGGGTGCACCAAACCTCACACTTACCCTACTGTCATCCCATTAAAACAGGACAGTGTAAATAAAGAAATCCCCGCCATGATCTAATCTCTAACCAACAAGGCAGCATCAATAGGCAATATAAGTAAAACACAAATATGCTCGTGTAAATATAATACAAAAAAACAATAGCCTAGAAAGCCACAATGAAGGTACTCAATGACTTTGCAGAAGCCAGAGCAGTAAGAGAATACACCATTAAGGGCACGACAAGAAATATCATGGACAAACATCAAACGCCACCGTCCCAATGGGCTTTAGGTAGGCGTCAGCATACGGTCCACAGCCTGTCCGGTCATCGTACAATTAAAGAGGAAAGCATAGTGGCGAACTGTAAAAGGGTCCACCACCAAGCATGCAGTACGTTGCAAAATGATAGGGTCATAACCTCTTTTGATAAACTTTTTAACAAGTCTAACAAAAATAGTATGAAGTGATCATGACCTAGAATCTTACGAAGTTAATAAATCACATCACCATAGAAGTCAGGTTGTGATAGTCCTTGTCGCAGAAGAGTCCTTAAATTACTTTTATATTTGGAAAGAAGATCAGGGTTACGATAATAAAATTTTGCAAAGGTTTTACGAAGTTTATGGTAACGGTAACCCTGATTGAGTAACTTTTTAGTTATACAAAGATTACGAATATTAAAGTCCTCAACTCGAGTACAAGCTCTAGAAAAACGAATAAGTTGAGACACATATACCCCATAAGAAGTTGCTCGGGAAACATCCCCATCCAAGTGGAGATAATTAACAATGTCAAAATTAAAATCATCTCTCTTGTCATAGATTTTGCTAATTATTTTACCAATTTCAATCGAGAGATCTAAATCAAGAAAAGAAGCGTTATTATCAGATATATTAGCTTTGTTAAGCTGAAGTTCTTTAGGATAAATATAATTAACCATAGTTGGAAAGAAAGGGTTGTCAATGTTCAATATGTCATCCAGATACCGAGAGGTGTCATTAAAGGCTTCAATAACATCTGCCTGGGTATCTGGTGAAAGACTCAACATGAAATCCCTTTCATAGCAAAATAAGAACAAATCTGCGACAAGTGGTGCACAGTTCGTACCCATAGGGATACCAACAATTTGTCTATAAACGGTGGTTCCATACCTGACGAAAATATTATCTAATAGGAAGATGAGTGCTTCACAAACTTCATAGCAAGTCCACATAGTATAATTGTCAAAACTGCCGTTAGTAAAAAACGCTTTTATATTATTACATGCCAAAAATGTAGTATTTTCTCTAGCAAATGTTTTTTGAATAAGAGAAATTAGCTTGTCTTTAATAAGGTGATGTGGTAAGGTTGTATATAGTGTAGAGAAGTCATAAGTGCTTATTGATGAAACTTGACCTTTCTTGAAAATTTTATCAAGAACGTCTCCTGAATTTTTTATAGACCAAAATAAATTAATCCCAGAGTTTTCATAAGTTTTATCACAATATAGTTTAACGTGATCTTTAACGGCAGTAAGACAAGAAGTTAAAAGTTTGGAGATGTTTGTTGTGGTGCAGGCACTAGAATTCGAAATAAAGCGAGCCGTATATGGATTTTTATGTAATTTAGGAATCCAGTACATAGTAGGCAGTTTATTTTGCTTATCGCTTACACCAGCCTTGAAAGTAGTGCACCGAGTGATATGTGCGGAAACAACATCATCCTCGGTAGAATTAACTGGAGTATACGAATTGGTGCTGCCGAGTTCCAGAGATAAAACATTGACGTAATGTAGGCGTCAAACAATAATTACATTATTAGCTGCTTTATCTGCAGGAACTAAAACAAATTTATTATGAAATTCCTGAATTCCCGATTTAAATTACGAAAGGAAAACCTAGGTCTCGGAGGAAGTAAAGAGGGGTTAGCATTATAAAAGTTAATAC